>JAJOOR010000368.1:0-36771 GCA_036250505.1 Solanum acaule
TCTAAGAAAAATGGGTACAGCCCCAAAATTAAACCACGAATATCTAAAGTACTAGTCTAAGTCTAAAGAAAATGGGCTAAATAAAAGGAGAACTCATGGCAGCCTAGAAGAACTGGCTCACCCTTGAATTCGATCTCGATCGGTGATCTCCTAAATGAGATCTATCAGTAGCCACCTGAAGAAGCCCTCTACTCAACAAAGAAAGAGCAAGTGCAATATCAATACACAACCACTGTGTACTGGTAGGATAATGCGGCTATTCCAATAAGCAAAATATACATAAGCAGTCACAACATAGTAAACATGCCATGTACATAATATATACACATATACCAGTGATCATTAAAAAACAACTTACAATTCCACATTCTCATTAACAAGTAAATATGAAAATTCAATGGTCCTCTCATGGAACCCATACCAAAATTGGTAGTGTGCCGGAACGTGACACTCGATCCAAAATAGTGTGTCAGAACGTGACACCCGATCCAATCATCATACCACAATCACAAGCACAATGTACATTCTCATAATCATACAATAAAGTGTTGATTCATGGCATACAATCGTTTATTCATACTCAATTTCATTAGGTTTGATCAATAGTGCTACATTCACATACATACATGCATTACAATGAAGAAAATACCCATATGCATCACACAAACATGAAATCAAACCATCACCTACCTCGAAACCAAGCTTGAGGAGGACCAAAGGGAAGGTCCAAAAAGCTGTAAAATACAGCATGAACCACGATTGGGCACCCATGAGTCGTGGGTGGAACCACACTCCGTGGTTAAGAGGCGTGGGTCGAGACTTAGTCTCCCTAAGCTGTCCCCCAATTCACCCTCTCTGATCCAAACCACACCCATTCAGGACGGGCCGTGGTTCCATCCACGATCCGTGGATCACCGACCTGCAAAAGCTGGTTTGGGTTTGGCAAAGGGAGGGGTGTTTTGGTAAATTCTATTTTAATTAATTAAGGGTAGGATCGGTTATTATTAGTTATTTTAGATATATTAAAATAATTTTAACTATTAAATAAACTCTTTTAACTCTCATAACTCACAAACTCAAAACTCAACCAACTTCCCCTCAAAATATTCTCTCTCTAGACTCCATTGAAGAACTTCAACAAGGTCAATATAGGGGTTCAAGATCCATCCTTTTCACTCCAATATCGTGAGGTAGACACCAATTAAGGTATGGGAGTCTTGATTCATGGAACACTTTTCTACATGAAGCCCTTCAACTCTTGATTACAAAATTGGTAACTTGTTCAAAAATTAGGGTCTTCATTCTAGCTATGGGTTCTTTCTAAAAATGATTTCATTATATTAATTGTCGTATATTATGGATTATTTGATGTTTAATGGTGATTTTTATTGTAAAATTTCCCATGAACACCCCAAGACCCCAATTTCATGAATTGTGATGAGTGTATTGATGCAAGATGATTACTATGAATTGTAGCTATGTTAATTTAGTTATTGAATCTTGTTTTATTCATGCTTAAAGTAGTAATTCTAAGTGTGATTGTGAGACATGATTCATGACCCTTGAAAGGGTAAATTGCTAGGGTTTGTACATATTGATGGAAGTTGTGTATAAACTTATGGTTCACTTGAAAGGTGAAGATCCTACGACTAATGTGTAAATTGAGGTATTGTTGAAAGGTTATTCTTCCCTTTCCCCTACACTTGATTATGTATGAATTGTCTAGGATGATGATAGTATTGTGGTGTTGATTGAAAGTCTATTCTCATGAACACACTATGAAAGTAATGTGAAAGTTCTATTCACATACTAATGTTGATTCTAAGGTTGAAACTACATTCTTACTTTATTGAATCTATGATCTATTTTATGAGTTGTATTGAATGAAAGGCAAAATATTCCTTCACACATGTAAATGCAATTCAAAACTAATTATGTATAATTTTGGAAAATAATGCTTAGCACCGAGTGGATAGGATCAATGAGGTAGATGCCCTTCCATCAATACAATAGGTCGTGTCATCTAAATTATTCTCATAAGATGGAGGCTCCTCCGCCAATACAATAGGTCGGGTTTCTAGAAGCAATCTCCCTATCCTATAACTGTGTTTCCACATAGGAGTTTAGCTAGTGGATCCACCTTATAGCTATACATTTAGTTCTACCTTAGGCAAGTAGGACACCTTCTTCGGTATGGGGTTATACGACACCGGATTCCATGTCGCTCACATGGTCTATGTCGGTTAGTTCTATTTCCCCTATATAATAATAATATGAATTATGACAAGAACATGAGTTATGTACTATGGTTCCTTAAGAATTTTTACTTAGCATGGATGGGGGTATGGGACTTCATTCATGCATTGCACAAGTGGGCTTTGAGAGTGATTATGGTATGTTCTCTTAAGATATGATGATTATGAGCTAAATGTAATCTTTATATGAATTATGAACATGAACTATACTTATGACTTCTTAATGAGCTTTACTTAGTGTGAGTGGGGGTATGGGGCTTCACTTACACATTGCACAAGTAGAATTATAAAGGGGTTGTGGTGTGGGTTCCTTATACTATGAAGATAAATGAACTTATGTAAGCATGATATGAATTGTTGATATGAGTGTATTACTTATTATAAGATATGAACATGTATGTCTCCTTGTTTATGAATTGTGGCTATGGATAAGGTCAATGTATGTTATGCATGATCATGGTGGCCTAGAGGGGATAATTAGTGTAGATAGGATTATAGGATCCTATCTATGTATTGCACAACTAGACCTCAAGGTTACTTATGTGATGGTTCTATTTATGATGATATTCTTGATGATATGATGAGACATGAATGTATGCATGTGTGTTGAATGGTTGGTTGCTATGAATGACTTTCCTTATGTTCAATTAATATACATGACTATTTCCTTACTTATGACTATTGATTATGATGAGGTCTAAAGATGATATGCATGACTAAGGTAGCTTCAAGGGACTACTTAGTATGGTTGGTATTATGGGATGTCCACCATACCTTGCGCAAGTGTTTCTTAGGGGTTGCTAAGGTGATGGTTTTACTATGTTATGGGCATAAATGTGATTTTGGCTTGTGTTTTACATTGAAAGTGCATGTTGATTTCCAAACTTGACAAATGCATACTCTTCAACTAAAATGTCCTTTTTATCATATTTCAAGGATTTTATCCATGCTTCCATACGTAGTACGTTTTCGTGCTAACCCCTTCTTTCTACATTTTCTATAAGTGTAGGCCTTGGAGATATTGGATTCCATCCTCGTGGCTAGGTTCATAGTAGATCAAGAAAAAGAAGATTGGTGAGTCCTCATTGTATTCGAGTGCTTGGCCATATGTCCTTTATTGTCTTTCTTTAATGTTTTAGACTTTTTTGTAAGGGTCGTGTCCCTAAAGTTGTATTCAAGAGTTTTAATTCAATGTTATAGATGGTTTGAGACATAGTGTCATAGATTCTCTTTCATTTTATAAAAGACTTCAATCGTAAAGAAAAGTTTTAAATTCCGCACTATTTTCCTATGCTATTATGTTCAAGTAATGCTATGAGGCTTGTATGAGACCCCTTTGGGGTCGAGTATGCCGTGTTACATCTAGGGGGTACCCCTGGGTCGTGACAATTTCACAATACACCTTCAACCTATGACATTCAAACACTACCCGTTCACGCTAAGATCAGTTTCGGTAGTTCTACTCTCCCGAATTCGAGTCCGTAAAGTCGTACGGGTTTCTTAACCTTTTAGTTATCTACTCATGTGATAAAATTCATAATTAGAGCTCTCATTCATTACTAGATTTCCCTAGACCACACTCACTTACCTTTATTCCCCATTGGCTTTTCCCTAACGACGGAATCAGGTCGTTACATAAAGATATAGAAAGAGAGAAACAAATTAAAAAGAAGATAAACTAATAAAAAAAGCAGAAATTATAAAATATTACCAAATGATATCTCTAATAAAGGTTAAAATAAAAAAGAATAAATAAAAAAAATAAAAGAATAAATAAAAATAATAAATGAGAAAGAACAAAGAAATTAATGATAAGACAAAAACAATAGATGAGAAAAACAAACAAAAATAATTTATAACAGGACAAAAGACTTGTAACGACCCAGCTTCCTGAGTCATGATGACACCTACTATAACCCACCAGTAGGTAACGGAACCCGTACTTAGAACGACAAGTAATGAGTACAAGGGTAGAACTAGACATAAATAACACTAGCAATAGGGATTAGACAGAAACGGAAGCAAACCAAAAACTATATATATATATATAAGAAACCCTCAAAAAACACGAAAGTCATGAGGACAAAGCTGTGTATTATGAAAAAATACAAGTCCCAAAAGTTGACCACAACAAGTCGTCTCAAGGGAAAAAGACTAGCTAAACATATATACAAAAGGAGACATGCTAGTCTAGGACGCCAAGTGCTGACCCTCGTCTCCGATATCAATCAGTAAGCTGCAAAAGATGGAACGAACGATCCATAATGGTAACTGGTACTAGGACCTGCCTCATAAAACGTGTAGCATAAGTACCAAAACAAAGGTACTCAATAGGCATCATAGACCAACCAAGCAAGAAAGGTAAAAACATTCTAAAAAGATAGAATCTAGACACAAGTAGAGGTCAAAATTAATATGAAATAAAGCACATGAGCAAACTGAAAGTAAATCTAAGTACAACTAAACTAAACCTAATTGGACACCCAAAATCCTAGAAGGTACACTTGTCCGCAAGTTAAAATAGAACCTGAACGGACCCTATAAGCCCAACAGGTACACCGAATAACTATGACTACAAGAGTTAAATGACTTAATCCATCTTTTATAAATGTACCCAAAGACTCGAACCTCAAGTGATGACCTCTAACTAGAGGTGAAGGAATCAAACCGTAAAGCATCAACCTCAGACTGGGAATAACGGCCTCGAATCATCAACATTAGCCATCGTAAACACCAGCCTCGAACCAGAAATAATTATAGTGACCAGTCAACACCCAACCCGACTAGTAAGAGTGACAAGGGGCGTGTCGACTCCAGAGAGGATTCCAAAATAAAAACTAAGTCATTATGGAATGATGTCCCCCCACAAACATCCACATGAGGCTCCAAGCTTATAACAAACCAATCTCAAGTTGTCATGAAAACACGACACTCCGGTAACACACCGAGCCGCAGAGATAGGGAGGGAAGGAAGAACTCCACAAAGCTGCACAATCGTCTAAACTAAGACTCAAACTATCAGACTCAAATCCGCTATTCCAGTCTACAGGGATCTAGTCCATCCAAAACTACGTCGGAGACGATAATGAGGCTACAAGGCTTGTGAATCTTAGGCAACACTAGTTTATCCTAGACTAAGGCCAAATATGGTTCAAATAACAAGTACCAATGCAAGTCATTCACAACAACATGCAATAACAGACATAAAACCCTTACTAGCATGGTACTAACCATGAAACATTGGGGATCAATCCTAAAACATGGTATCTTTGAAGAGAAGAAAGAATAACTAGGTACCTGCCCCCAATTCATGCTAATAATCATGAATTTACGCATTCAGGTTCAATCTAACTAGAAAGGAAGCCATAACCAACCTATAGGATGATTGCTCGCTCTTCAAATCACATTGGCAGATATTTTCCTTTTGGAACACCCTTCTAACGCTTCCACTCTATTCAAAGTAGGATCAGAACGTCAGTACGGTCATTTAGACACCAAAATAATATAAAATAGAAACATATCAATTTTGGAGTAAAACTGGAATTATGGGACCTGCATCGGAATTTCTGGAATTAACTCCTTTAAGAAGTCCTAAACTATGCTTGAGCTTGTGTTCATAGATTGAATATAATTCGAGGCCCGAAATAGCAAACAACAACAACATGCAAGAAAGCAACCATTTAGCTAAAAACATAACTTGAGATAGCAGCTTTGACGCAGAATTCACCTCAAACAGAGGTTCGCCAACAATATCCAGTAACTCCACAACAAATCCTCAACAATTCTGCACACGTGGGACTTCGAATCACCCAAGTTCGATCTAAAATGAGAGAGAAAACTCAATTTCAATTCTTAGAGCTGGTCGCATCTAAGTCTTATATAAAAAGACTGGACGAAACTCTTCACCCCAATTATGGAAGCCAAGCCATAAGATCATGGCCAACTTGAAAGTCAACCATTGTGAACGCAGAGGAAATCCCGTGAACTTGTAGGAAAGGGAAGTTCAAGTCCCACGAAAGCAACCGGGTCCCCTCGAATGTGAAGCCTTGCAAGCGAGGACAAGATCATGTGAACGCGGAGGCCAGGCCCAATGGTCTCCAAAAACGTAATCCTCAGCATGGGATCGTGAAGGTCGAAAATGGCCTGCCCCAGCTGATGCATATCAACTGGTTTGACAAGTTCCAAATCTCCGACGGGGCATTCCGAATTCATTCATAATCTCGTGCGCACAAACGAGACATGCAGTACTACTAAATTTTAATATTATGGATGCAACAGAGTAGTCAAAATTCCCATACAAGGTCATCAAGATAATAAGTGGGTCCCACCCTCAAACTTTATTTTAAGTCAAAATCCACAAGGGGGCTTGGAATAAGCCTAGGAACCTTGAGATCAAAATAAATGGTCGTTCTAGACCAAACTACACATTTTAGAGCTAACCATGCTGATGAAATTCTCATCTAAGCTTGTTTACTTAGAATGTTGACTAAAGTCAAACTTAGGCCTTAACTTAAAAGTTAAAATGCCTAATTGCACAGACTCACACTTAAAGCCTCAGGATTCATGTCGACCATGCTATTGGCCTAAAATGACCCTTCCAGAGCGGATAGAATCGTCAAAATTGGATTTAAGGTTATCTTCTTGAACTTTTGGTCAAAACTAACCGTTTAAGGTTCAAAACCCTCTAAAACACTAAAACTCACACAAAACCTAAAAGAATGACTAGGTGACGAACTGTCTGTCCGAGCGAGTCATAAATGACTTGGGTTCCCTAGAGGAATTCTCCAAAAGATGAACAAGTGCCATAAGAACATAAATTACCTGGAGGTTACTACAACATCCATTAGTAAAAAGGACTTTCATCCATAATAGTAAGAGTCAAAAAGTACCTCAAGGCTCAAACAAGCCAAGGAACTTCTCCCACATATTATGTTGGGCCTCCCAGGTTACCTTTTCAACAGGAAGATGTCTCCAACAGACCTTAACCATAGGGATGACTCTCAAACGCATCCGGCGCACGTCTCTGTCTTGAATGACAACTGGCTCCTCCACGAAAGTCAAGAGGTCATCTAGCTTTACTGCATCATATTGAAGCACATGAGACCCATCAGGAACATACCAACACAATATCGAAACATGGAAAACTTGGTGGATAGCTGAGAATATTAGAGGTAGAGCCTACTCATATACAACCTCGCCAACTGTCTGGAGGATCTCAAAAGGCCCAATATACCTAGGGATACGATTTCCCCTCCTCCTGAATCTTATCACACCCTTTATGGATGACACACGGAGAAAGACTCCATCACCCATTGAAAACCTCAACAGTTGTCGCTTACAATCAACATAACTCTTTGCCTACTCTAAACTTTTGCGTAGACCCTATATTTGTACTAGAAAATTAAATAATTACATATGCGTATTAACTTGTGAACCCTTAACAAAATGATTGATTATTGAATAGTAAAAAATAGACTGTGGAAATGCTTTTCACACTATAGCTATAGGTTCGTACCAGCCTATCTTTATTTTAAAGGAAATTTAGAATTCCCAACTCTTGGCTCTTCCTCCGCCAATAATAATCAAGTTACTCACGTTAGTTATCACCATCACTAATTGTTGTATAAAATTTTAAAATATTCTATTAATATAATATTAGATAAATTTTGTGTTCTATTTGAATTTTATGTTATTTTTTAAACAAAGACAAATTTTATATATTCAAATGTTGAGAAAATAAATAATCTTAACTATTTATTTCACAACCCCAAACTAGACGTGATGACACTTGTCTTTTCCAACAAGGACTAGTCAGCCTCAACACAACGAGAATGAAAGGAAAGTGGAAAATAGTAAAAATGAGAACAATATAAAGCAGACAACCTATTCTTCTATTAAAATCTAAAAATCTAGTTGTTACGTGTATAGCCACTAAATACATAAATGTGGAATTAATAAATAAATATAAAGCTTTGTTTCTCAAATAGAACAAAGTGTAAGGAAAGGAAAAAGAGGGCCCGCCAAATGACAAGAAACTACATCTTCAAGTCCTGGACGAGCCTTAAGATCAATAGAAGAGAAATAGATCACAAGTGTACGAGTTCAGCACCTACACAAGTATAGAAGCAAGGGGTGAATACTAACAACACGGTACCTAGCAAGCAACCTACTAAATAAACTAGCCAGGTAGAAATCGAATACCCCTTTACACTCCAATAGAATCTCATTAAATTATAACTTGCACAAAAATCAGCCCAACCTAGCAATTCCACAATGCACGCCTTAGAGGCCCAATATTCCAGTTTAACAATTAATAAATCAAATAAGTCAATCTCAATAACAAGTAGGTCTGTCACACATAACAAGCACATCAATTACAATTCACAATTAAGTCACACGCATAAGCATCAAGTGTATCAAGTCATAATGATCATCACTAGACGGAACCATTTCCCATTTGCTTTAACATTCATCGAAAAAGACATCAACACAACAACAGTCATCGGCAAACACCTCGGCATAATAGCATTCACTGTAAAAGATCTCGACATGATAACACTCGCTCGCAAAGACCTCGGTACAACAATACTCGACGTTAACTGCATTAAAGTACTCACCGACAAAGACTTCAGCATAACAACATTCGTTGGTAAAGACCTCCGCATAATAATTCATTATATCTCTCATCATGGTGTGCAGTTTCAAAGAACACAAACAATATCGCACTACATAAAAAAGACAACAATTTGGACTATTCAAGTCTACATTCATGCTTTCAAGCATTTCATGAATCAATCAATAAGGGATACATTTAGGCAATTCACATCATCATGGTCAACACATAACCTTTTTCATTTCAACCATTTTTTTATTCATTTTGATATAACAAGTGGACAATTTAAGCCCTTCACGTCATTCCCATTACTCCCAACACAAAATCAACAAAGGAAGCATACGAATTCAACTAGAATGCAAGTTTTAGGAAGTCACTTCCTTAAATCAATCAACGATCACTCCAATAGTTGAGTTTTCCCCTTCCAAATCACTTCCGAAGCAAAACAAATCTATAAATAAGCAAGTATTTACAATAGTTTTTTGGAAATAACAATATCCACATCAATTTCCTTGAAAGGTGAATCATTAAACATAAAACACAATACCAAAAATAAGGTCTGAATCCGGAAAAATAATGCTTGAAAACATTACTCAAGGACTTAGGATCTCATTAGGGAAATTAATTAAAAAATGGACTTAAAATTTAGTTCTTAACTCACTTTTACTTAAAAACTCAAGTTCATGACGAACTCCCAATTTATCAAACCAAAATCTTGATTTAAACTCATAAATTCAATAATAATGGGTAGTTCATGATTTAGAGTTAAGTACCGTAACGCAAAATATTTTACTCGAAAACCAGGTCCAAATCACCTCCCAAAGCTTCCAAAACTCAAAAAATTGTGAAATGGGGTAATACCTCAATTTTAAAAAATATTTTGCCCAGGTCACAGATGCTTATCGTGATAGTGATGAGTCAAGCAGTCAACTCATTAAAGTTAACCACCGTGATCGCAGGAAGAACCACACGATTGTGATGCACCCTAAGATAATGCTACACAATCACAATGAGGGAGTCTCGCGATACCGATGACCGAAACGGCCATGCACCAAAACCAGACATTAACCAAACTCAAAACCATCGAAAGGACTCTCGAGATTTGTTTGGAACTGTGTAAACAAAAAACCACATATGCAAATTGATTACATTTAACTTTTCAGACTCAATGGAACCTTCAAAATACGAATCTAAGGTCTCCTTGACTCAACATCAGTGAAAACCACAAGAAAGTAACTCAACGCCTAACAACGCTATACCAAAATCCATACCTCTCAAAAATAAAGCAAGAGATCACATATACAAAAAATAATCCCCCAAACCAAACTAAACTCTTGGAATCCTGATCTGAGCATCCGAACCCCGAATGTTGACCATAGTAAATCCAAAGGCTAAATTTCAACAATTTCATAACTTAGTACCTCAAATCCTCAAAAAGACTCGAAAACTAAAACCTATGACTCTCACGGATCATTTTCACATTTGGAACTGATGGAATCGAGAGAATTTCATTCTGACACTCAAAACTCCAAAAGACACCAAAATATACTTTCTTAACAACTTAGCCTTTAAACTGAAAACTTACCAAATTCTCAACTTTTAACTCAAATTTGAAACCAACTTTTCAAACTCAAAAAAAAATGACTCGAGGTCGACATTTGGAGGTAAAAACAGTAATTTCTATGGAAATAAAAAATGTCCGACAGGGTAATTACATTATCCACCACTAAAAACCATGTTCATCCTTGAACATAAGGCAAAAGAAAGTACCTGGAGCTTCGAAAAAGTAGAGGATATTTGGCACACATATCTGACTCTGTCTCCCAAGTCACCTCACCAACTTAACGATGCTTCCACTACACCTTCACTGAAGTTATATCTTTAGTCCTACACTTTTGCACCTTTCTATCAAAGATGGCTATATGCTCCTCCTCAAAAGATAATTTTAGATCCAATTCAATTGATTCAACACATAAATCTAAAGCATGGGGACATTAAACACGGGATTCACAGCTCAAAACTAGGTGGAAATGCAGTGTTCATGGATTATCTTATCGACTCAGACAAAGATGTGAATGTACTTCGTCGAAAAGGAATCATAAGCAATCAACTAGGAGAGGACAATGAAGTAGCTAGCATCTTTAATAAAATTGGGCAAGGGGTCAATGTCTCATGTGATTTCTATTACAAAGAAGAATGCAGAAAAGTAATTCAACATTGTGAGTTACCATGGAACAGAATGAAGGCAAATTTGAGGCACAATTATTTCAATAGTCCTTGGGTAGGAATTTCAACTGTGGCAGCCATCATACTCCTCTTATGCACATCTATACAAACTATTCTAGCTTTCATAGGTCTTTTGAAGTAGTTGTTCACATATAATTATGTGTTTTTATGGGATTAATGTTGTATCCAAGTTGTATTGATGTATTATAGAATGTGTTCCATCTTGATGGATTATAGAATGTGTTCCATCTTTAATTAAATGGGATAATACATTTCCCTCCTAAACTTAAATTTTGTGAGGGTCCTAACATACTAGCTCAAATTGATATAAACACCATGCCCCAAGTCCTAATGTGGCATAGAGAGTGCATTGTAGCTTTGGAGAAGTAGGGGCAGATGAAAAATCGTGAAAAGCTGAAAGAAAAATGAAATATAAAATTGACAGGAGAAAAATAAAGTTAAGTGGATTATATGTGGCAGAGCGTGAGCACCACCTTCCAGCCACAATGTGGTTTTTAGCACTCAAGGTGATATTTGTTGATGCTATCCTGACATTATATTTTAATAATGGTTTGATTTGTTGTATTAAAATAACATGCATTACCTAATTTCTAAGACTATCCTTGCAAAACTGCAGGTGGGATGTGCAGTCTTATAATAGAGTTCAAAAACTTCTTCTACAATCCATTCAAGAATAAATTCTATTATTATCATATGATAAAGCATTGTATATGGAACACCAAATCAAAGTTGTCATTAATGACTCCTTTCCTATTATGATTTTTCAACAACATGAAAATGGTTATCAGAAGAAATTAATCATGTCGATTTGTTTGGTTCTCTGCTTTACAGGAAAATTCAAAATTTAAAATTTATAAGTTCATACAACGTACAACGACCTCAAGTAAATACTATAAAAATGCACATAAATTTTGCGATATGAGTGGACATGTGTTGAGTTTGCTTTTAGGTACTACAGTCATTGTAAAAAATAATAAGCTACCAAGTTTTAGAATGAATTTGAATTTTAAATATTTGTTAGGTTGTTTTAATTGTTGAGATTATTTAGTCTTTTTAAATTTTTGTTATGCAGATTTTCTGCAGATTATGTTATCAAGTTGGATATTTAAAGCCCTATTATGCTTAATAAAATATTGAGACATTTTCAATCCTTTAGTGCTGCTCCATATTTTAAAAACACCAATAGCGATATCAGAGCTTTATTCATCTTAAGGGATCTGTGTAATCTTCCTAAGAAATACCATACATTTTTAACCCGTAAGGGCTACATTTTTTGACCCGTCAGGGATACCCATTTTAACCCATCAGGGTTGTCACGCCCCGAGCCTACACCCTAGATGCGGCTGACACTCAAGAACCATTGCTGGCCCCAAGCGAACCCTTGGCCTTGCCTACTACTCAATAGAAGAATTACTCAACAAAGAATAAACTCAAAATATAAACTCATGTAATAAACTCAGAATGTTGTAAAGGAAACATTCAACTGGCCAAAAAGGCAACTCAAGTCTCAGACATCAATAACTGAAATGAACAAGACTAATGAACTGATAATGTCTAACTATCTATGAAGCCTCTACTAACTGAGATGGACGTCCGGACAAGAGTCACAACATCCTAATAAAACTAGAATGATAAAGAAAATAAAAGGGATCCTCTGGAAGCAATGAGGCTCACCAAACAACTCTGAAGCTTAACTGGATCAATGAAGCACTGGATTCTGATCCTGGTTACCTGTATCTATGTTATAAAAGATGCAGGACAAATGACGTCAGTACATGGAATGTACGAGCATGTGAGGGGAAATCTAAACATAACCTGCAAGCTTGAACTGATAAAATGAAACATACTCACCTAGGCTCTACTCAACTCATAGATACTCAACTCAATACAGAATAAAACAATAATAAATATTCAGTTTATATAAAGCATTTAAAATAGGTAGATAGTAACTCGATGTATTGAAAAATGCAATAATATCTCAGTTGTATATAAAAATACAAAATAAACTCAGTTTGGGAGATTCTCTAACCGATAACCATCACTATGAGTTATGTGATGATACAACATCTCTCCCACGCTGCCAAAATTGTCTGCTGCCAAAACTGTCATATACATGGTCGGGGTATAGAACTACTAAACTATGTGGATCCACTAGTCTATGCTAAAAACATTAAGGAATCATTTAAAAAGTATGACCCTTTCTACCCACGTTGTCTTCATGGTTTATGGAGACTTTGAGTTTTCTGAACTTGTCCCCATATCGGTGCTCAATACTACTCCCAAAATGTAACTAGTTCATATGTTTAAAAACATAACTTTTTCTGTGGTTTGAGATTATTACTCAAAAAAATTTCTCTTAAAAGAGATGGCACTAAAACTTCCCATGGAAACTCTTTTGGAAATCGGTGTTTCCTCTCATCTTAAATGTGAAAACATTTACTCTTGGGAATACTTAGTTCCCATATATCATTTTAAAGAAAATGAACTCAGCTCTACTCTTCCCCAAACTCAATGCTTAAGTCTTAAAACAAGTTTAAAACGATTGTAAATGAATTTTGAAAAGACTCGAAGAACTTTGAATTTAACTCTTAACTCTACCTTGAATTAGAATTATGAATTCAAGGTTAAGATTTATGATTGGAAGGATGTCATGATGATTAAATGAGTTTTAGATGGTTAATAATGAGTAACGGTTGAAAAACACTGTTTGGGAGCAAGTCCACGACGCGGAGATGAATTATAATAATTGTGTCGTGAAATAATTTTTGAAGCAGTGGATTCCGCATTCTCTCCGCGATGCGGAGAGGAAAGTTTCACTTCTGAGGAATAGGTCCGCGATGTGGACATGGTACTTTATTTCTACCAATCTTTTCTTACTCATTTTTCGACCCTAATTTGCTTAGAATGGAATGGTTTCTTTCCCAATTACTTAGATTCGAATACTCAATTTATGTACACGATAATCTACTCCAAACCACCCTCAATTCACTAACTTTTATCTCAAGAATTCATCAAACCCATCCAAATTAAATAACGAAAGCAAATTCAAGAACACTAATCAATAACATCATACCTTCAACTTCCTAGGATGAAATTACACTGAAAATAGCATTATTGACGTGTGGGTGAATGAACCCAACGCTATGTGAACTCACATACCTCTCAGGGATTTAACCCTTAGCGAAAATCCACAAGAAAACCTTCGATTTCACAAGAACTTTATGATCGCCTTGACTTTTCTCCTCTTTTCTCCTTTTGAACTATTTTCCCTTAAACCCTAGTGTAATTTAGGATTGTGTAAACTGAACCAAATCAGTTTAGACCCCTAATTAATAACTAAAAATGAATTAAATCTGATAGGGTAAGGAAAAGACGAAAATATCCTTCTTAAATCTAGGTAACTTTCCTTAAATGGACAGACCGACTTCAAACGGGCATATATCCCTCATACAAGCTCAAAAATTAGCAAACTTGATGTCGTTGGAAAGAGGATTCCAAGAACTTTTATTTGATATCTTATAGCCCCCCTAACTCATCCTGTACTGAAAGTTATGGTCGTTTGAAGTTGACCCTAAACTCATACTTAGCTTAACTTGCATAAATTTCCAAACTTACTCTTTCCAAAAATTGTTCTTTCTAATTCTTGTTCATTCAAATACCGAGGTGTTACAAGGGCTACCTTTTCAACCCATGTTTATTTAAACGCACAGGCTTTTCAATTCCATTTTTAAACCAATATAATGGCAAGCAACAGTCTCTCTTTGAATGCCCTAAAATATTTCATTGGTGAAAACTATTAGATTTGGTCTGTGAAAATGAAATCATATCTTGAAGCCTATGATCTGTCGGAAGTTGTAATGGAAGATATGCCCTTACAACCTCTCCCTGCGAATCCTACCCTTACTCAAATTAAATCTCATTCGGATGAAAAAACGAAAAAATTCAAAGCCAAAACTGTATTTCAAAATTTAGTTACGGATTCGATTCTTTCAAAAATCATTGCTTGTCAAATGGCAAAAGAATCTTGGGAAAAATAAAATAAAAATATCTAGGAACTAATCGAGTCATTCATAAGCTACTTTGTCAATCCTCTTGGCTATTCGATAAGGTCCAATATACCGGGGACTAAGTTTCCCCTTCTTACCAAATCTCATAACGCCCTTCATGGATGAAACTTTCAAATACACCCAATCATCTACTTCAAACTCTAACTCCTTTCTCCTAACATCAGTGTAAGATTTCTGATGACTCTGTGCCGTTTTCAACCTCTCTTAAATCACTTTCACCTTCTCCATAGCTTGATGAACTAAAGCTGGTCCTATCAACCCTGCTTCACCAACTTTAAACAATCCAATAGTAGATCTGCATCTTCTCCCATAAAGAGCTTCATTTGGCCACCATTTTTCTTATATTCTTTTCATTTTAGTTTTGAACATTGTTGTATGGGTTGTGTCCCAAGATTCTACTATATTAGATGGTTTTTGGGACAAGTGTATTAGACTTCCACTTCGTTTTATAAAACTTTGGTATTGTTGAAAATGTTTTAAATTTTATCGTTTTTTTACTATCTTGACTATAAAAGCTAAGTGGCTTATATGAGGCCTCTCGGGGTCTTGTATGCCGTGTTACATCTAGGGGTACCCCTGAGTCGTGACATAGAGGGGAAGGGCACCTTTGGAAATATATTAAAATAAAAGGGTTTCCTGGTTTTTGGTGGCGCCACGTAGGCGGTCATAATGTTCTCTTTTATATATATACTAGATACTAGATATTCAAAGGCCCTGTTTATGGGCCCTATATTATAATATTAAATTATAGTATAACTTACAAAAATTCCTTATGTTTGGGGGTTAATTACATCTTATTCCAAAATTTTCTCCAATTACAAAAATCTCTGATTTTTATTACTCTCGGATACATTCCTTGGTTGTCCGATACATTGCCAATAATACATTATTTAATGGAAGGGATGTATCAGAGAGGGGAAATGGATGAATTAAGGGGGATAGGGATGTATTCGAGAGGATAGATATGTATTTGAGAGGGAATAGAGATGTATCCGAGAGGGGATATAGATCAGTCAAAGAGGAGATTTTTGTAATTTTTTAAATGTTAGAAAATTTTAAAGATTACCTTAAGTTGCGTATTTATGTATTTTAATTATATTATATATGTTGATTTTAAAAAAAATTAATCATGAATATTTTAAAACACGATACAAAATGAATTACATTTTATCATAATTTCTTTTTCCTATTTCAAACTAAATTAAATAAAACTTATAAAGTTTTTTAATTTTCCATAACTAAAATTTAAAAATATATCTCTCATATTCATTTTAATATTATGTATAACACATACATTAATTCAAATAACTAATAACATTGGTATTTTTTCATAGTGCATTTAAAAACTCTTTGTAATGGCAAGCTTTTATTATGTAGAATAGTTATTTATATTATCAAACATTTGTATAACTGCTTCATATGAAAAATCATGGATGACTTTGAGTCCTAATCCAAACATAAGGGACTATTTGGGCTTTTCTTGGACAAAATCAATAAAACATTTACCAACAAAGAGAGCTTCAAGGGAATTTACATCCATGATGAAACAATGTACTATCCATGTTGAAACAATGTATGAAGAGAATAAAAAAGCATTACAAAATTTACGTGACAGAAATAATAGTAGCTTAGTAATGTTTTTTATGACTCGTTTTAATTAAATGACGTCAACTTGTGATAAAATAATAAACATTTGAATCTTATTTTACATAAATTCTACATATTTTAAATATTCTCAATTTAAAAAAAAAAAGGAATAACCTTCCATACCTAATATAATATATATAAATAAAAGTAAATTATGTATTGTATTTTAAGGAGATAAGAACTATTTTGATTTATAGAGATATGTCATAGGTTAATTGTCATAATGAAACAACATGAAAACTATAAGAGATAATTTATTTATAGTTGAAAATTACATATGAAAAATGGAGTACAAACTATATATTTAAAGAAGTTTATGTCATATACATATTAGTGTAAAGAAATTTCACACTATAAATATATTTACTTATTGTAATATGTAATTTATTTTATTATGAAAATAAACAAATTTGATGTGTTATGAAAAATTGGTATGAATTGTAAAACCTAGCTATTTGAAAGAACTAGAAAGAGCTAGAATTAGAAAGAGTCATTTTTGGAAAGAATGAAAAATTTGGAAAATTGGTTAAATTAAGTTAAGTTCGAGTTTTGGGCAACTTCAAACGACCATAAATCCTGGCTCAAGATGAGGTAGGTGTGCTACAAGATACCGTAGGAAATATCTTTGAATTATCTTTCCAACGCCGCCAAGTTTGCACGATTTCAAGTTCATATGAGGGAGATCTTCCCATTTGAAGTTGTTTTGTCTAGATAAGGAAAGTCAAAACCGGATTTTTGAGGGGTATTGTGGTCTTTTCACTACCCAATCATCTTAATTCATTTTTGGTAATTACTTAGGGGTCTAAATAGAATTAGATTATTTTACGCTTTACCAAATTACGCTAGGGTTTTTGGAGAAAGAACTCAAGAGGTGAAAAGTCAAGTGTTCTTGGAGTTTTCTTGCGGAATCGAAGTCGTTTCGCCAAGGGTAGATCCCTAAAGAGGTAAGTGAGTTCACATATCATTGGATTCATTCAACCACGCGCCAAACATGTTTATTTCAGTATGATTTTTGTCCTAAAAGATTTAGACTTTGATGTTCTTGAGTTGTATTCTTGAATTGCTTTTGTTCTTGAATTTGGGATGAGATTGAGGAGTTCTTGAGAGTTTAAGGTCGATTGTTAGAGTTGTTTTGAGTTAGATTATTGTGTATGTGCTGGGTATCTGAATCTAAAGAGGAATTGAGAAAAAAAGAATCGAATTTAGGCGAATTGGGGCTGGAAAATGAAGACGGAACAAGTCCGACAAATCTGTTTACTAGGTCCATGTTGCGGACTTGTTCCTCAGGATTGGAAAATTCTCTCCCACGTCGTGGAGCGGTCATGGACCATTCTGCCTCAAAATTTATTTCCCGACCAAATAATTAAATGGATCTCCGCGTTGCGAACTTGCTTCCAGACAGTGATTTCTTGATCGTTTCTCATGTTTAACTATCTAAAAACACTCCTAAACATCATGAGATCCTTCCTAACACAAATCACAATCCTTGAATTCATAAATTCGAATTCAAGGAAAGTTAAGAGCCAAGTCTAGAGAGTTCTGAGAGTCATTTCAAAAGTCTTTTACAAATGGTTTCACTTTGTTTTAAGGCTTGAGTTTTGAGTTGAGTAAAGAGTAAGAGTAGAGTTCTTTTCTTCAAAAGATTATACGGGAACTAAGTATTCCCAATAGTTGAAATGTTTTCACATTTAAACAAGAAAGGAAACACCAATTTCCAAGAGATCTTTTAAACTAGTTTTTGAGTAATTACCTCAAATCACAGAAAGAGTTTTGTTTTTAAAACATATGAGTTGAGTATATTTTAGTAGTAGTATTGAGCACCGATATATGGACGAGTTCATAATAACTCAAGTCTCCATAAACCATGTAGCCATCGTGGGTAGAAAGGGTTATACTTTTTAGATGATTCCTTAGTGATTTTTAGCATAGACTAGTGGATCCGTTAATTGAGGCGTTCTATATCATGACAAGTTATAGGACAGTTCTGGCAGCGTGGACGAGACGTTATATCATCACATTAGCTCATAGTGATGGTTCTCAGTTAGACAAACTCCCATAGTATTATATTACTTTATATGTAAACTGAGTTATTATTGTATTTCTTAAATACATTGAGTTGTTATTTACTGTTTTAAATGCTTTGTATAAAAATCACTTTTATTGTTGTTTTTACTTCGCATTTGAGTTGAGTAAGTGTTCTTTTCAAATTCCTTTCAAGCTTATGTCATGTTTAGTTTTCTTCTCGCATGCTCGTACATTCAATGTACTGATGCCATTTGGCCTACATCTTTTAATGATGCAGATACAAGTAACCAGGATCAACATCTAGCACCCCATTGATCCAATTGAGCACTCAGAGTCAGTTAGTGAGCCTCCTTACTTTTCGGAGGACTCCTTTTACATTGTCTTCTAGTATTTCAGTTGTTAGGATGATCGGGGGTCTTGTCTCGACATCCCTCTTAGTATTTAGAGGCTTCATAGATAGTTAGTTTTGAGTTCTTTAGTCTTGTATTTCAGATTTTTTGCTATGAGACTTGAGTTGCCAATTTGACTCGTCTAATATTTCTTTAAGTTATTGCATGAGTAATCCTTTGCGACTATTTTCTTGTTATTTAAGTCTTCCTCTATAAGTTAAGCCAGGCCAAGGATTCACTTGGGGCCAACAATGGTTCTCGAGTGCCAGTCCCGCCCAGGGTGTAGGCTCGGGGCGTGACAAACTTCGTATCTGAGCACAGAGTTCAAGAGCCCTAGTGAGTCTATTAAGCCGTGTCTATAGAGTCCTAGTTATCGGTGTGAAGCGTGCCACATCTATAATTAGGAGGCTGCAACATTTAAGAAATTCCTTCACTTCTTTCATATTCATTTCGTGCGATAAAATTTATCTCTATAAAGTTTCCTTCTAACTCGTGCTTATGTGTGTCTTTCAGTTGATCATTCCTCCACAAAGAGCTGTCCGAGGTCGTCTTGCTAGGCGTAATGTTGAGGAGAAAGGGGTACCAAATGCACTTGAAGTGCAAACTCAAAGAGAGGTCACCAGTGCTAAATTTTGGGAAGCAATCTGAATGCTAAGTCAAGCGGTGACCAATCAAGTTGGGCAACAAAGAGGGGCTCGACAGGAAGAGGCTGATACTTTGAGGATCCGCGAGTTCTTGAGGATGAATCCTCCAAGCTTCACTGGTTCAAGCACTACTGAGGATCTGGAAAATTTTATTGAGGAACTGCAGAAGGTGTATGAGGTTATGCACGTTGCCGATGCTGAGCAAGTGGAACTAGCTGCATATCAATTGAAGAGTGTTGCTAGGACTTGGTTTGACTAGTGGAACAAGAGTAGGGCTGAGGAAGCACCAATTTTGAGTTGGGTTGTGTTCGAGAGTGCGTTCTTGGGGCATTTCTTTCCCCGTGAACTGAGAGAAGCCAAGGTACGGGAATTCCTTACTTTTAAGCAGGATTCGCTAAGTGTTCATGAGTACATCTTGAAGTTCACCCAACTTTCTTGATATGCTTCGAAGATGGTTGTTGATATGAGGAGCATGATGAGTTTGTTTGTTGTTGGGTTGTCTCGTCTGTCAAGCAAATAAGGCAAGGCAGTTATGCTAATAGGGGACATGTATATAGCAAGGTTGATGGTTTATGTGCAGCAGGTTGAGGAAGAGAAGTTGAGGGATAGATATGAGTTTAGAAACAAAAAGCTAAGACAGGGAATGAGTCCGGACAGCAAAGGAGTAATGTGAACCATTCTTCCTTTCAACAAAAGTAAAAGGGACCTGCTCCATCATCTACTAGTGCACCTGCACCCAGAAACAAAGATGAGTATAATGGTCAGAATTCGCAGAACTTCAGAGCTAGACCTGACCTGCACAGTCTTAGGGTAGTGTGGCACAAGGAGGTAATTGGGCTCCTGCATGTGCTAAGTGTGGTAGGAACCACCCAGGTAAGTATTGTGATGGCTCCACTGGTTGTTTCAAGTGTGGTCAAGAAGGTCACTTCATGAAAGAGTGCCCGAAGAACTGGCAAGGTAATGGGAATCAGGGCAATAGAGCCCAATCTTCATCATTTGCTCCACCAGACAGAGCTGCATCTAAAGGAGCTACTTTAGGGGCAGGCGGAGGAGCAAACCGCCTATATGCTATCACGAGTCATCAAGAGCAATAGAATTCTCTAGACGTTGTCAGTGGTATGATCAAAGTCTTTACTCTTAATGTTTTTGCCTTGGTAGACCCAGGAGCGCATTTATCTTTTGTGACTCCTTATGTTGTGATGAAATTTGATTTTCTTGCTGAGAAACTTTGTGAGCCCTTTTGTGTTTCTACACCTATTGGGAGTCTATTCTAGCTGAGCGAGTCTATCGTGATTGTACCATTTCTGTCAATCACAAGAACACCATGGTTGATTTAGTTGAATTAAACATGGTTGATTTTGATGTCATTCTGGGTATGGATTAGCTTCATGTATGTTATGCCGCCATTAATTGTAGAACTCGAGTTGTCAAGTTCCAGTTTCCTAATGAGCCAGTTATAGAGTGGAGTAGTAGTTTAACAGTGGCTAAGGGTCATTTTATTTCGTACCTTAAGGCAAGAAAGTTAATTTCCAAGGGTTGTATCTATCACATAGTTCGAGTTAATGACTCTAGTGTTGAGACACCTCCTATTGAGTCATTTACAGTTGTGAGTAAGTTTTCAGAAGTCTTTCCTGATGATCTACTCGCAATTCCACCTAAGAGAGAGATAGACTTCGGTATAAACCTTCTTTGAGATACTTTTCCTATATCTATTCCGCCATATAGAATGGCTCCAGCCAAGTTGAAAGAGCTAAAAGAACAATTGAAAGATCTTCTTGATAAGGGCTTTATTCGACCAAGTGTCTCACCTTCGGGCGCTCCGATCTTATTTGTGAGGAAGAAAGAAGGTTCCCTTAGAATGTGCAGAGACTATCGCCAGTTGAACAAGGTTACCATCAAGAATAAGTATCCTCTTCCGAGGATCGATGATCTTTTCGATCAGCTCAAGGTGCTACCTGTTTCTCTAAGATATACCTCAGATCAGGCTACCATCAGTTGAGGGTAAGGGAATGTGACATTCCAAAGACAGCATTCAGAACTCGTTATGGTCATTATGAGTTCCTAGTTATGTTATTCAGTTTAACTAATGCACGTGCAACAGTCATGGACCTTATGAATAGAGTATTCAAGCCTTATTTAAATATGTTTTTTATCGTATTCATTGATGACATTCTAATCTATTCGAGGAATGAGGAAGATCATGCTAGTCATCTCAGAATAGTCCTCCAAACTCTAAAGGATAGAGAGTTGTATGCCAAGTTCTTTAAGTGTGAGTTTTGGCTTGAGTCGGTGGCATTCTTAGGCCATGTTGTTTCTGATGATGGGATTCAAGTTGACACCCAAAAGATAGAGGTAGTGCAGAATTGGCCTAGACCCACATCTCCAACTGATATTAGGAGTTTCTTGGGGTTGGCTGGATATTATAGAAGGTTCATAGAGGGGTTCTCATCTATTTTGTCCCCTTTGACCAAGTTGACTCAGAAAATAGTGAAGTTTCAATGGTCTGAAGCTTGTGAGAAAAGCTTTCAGGAATTGAAAAAGAGGTTGACTACTGCCCCTGTGTTGACCTTACCAGAAGGTACTCAAGGTTTTGTCATATATTGTGATGCGTCTAGAGTTGGTTTGGGTTGTATGTTAATGCAGAATGGCAAAGTGATAGCTTATGCCTTCAGACAGTTGAAAGTTCATGAGAAGAATTATCCAACCCATGATTTAGATTTGGCTGTCGTAGTATTTGCTTTAAAAATATGGTGTCATTATCTTTATGGTGTTCATGTAGATGTGTTCACCGACCATAAGAGTCTTCAGTATGTGTTTAGTCAAAAAGAACTTAATCTGAGACAGCGAAGGTGGTTAGAGTTACTCAAGGATTATGACATGAGTATTCTTTATCACCCAGGTAAGGTTAATATTGTTGCTGATGCCTTGAGTAGATTGTCTATGGGTATTACCACCCATTTTGAGGAATATAAGAAAGAGTTAGCAAAATATGTGCACATAATTACACATTTAGGAGTTCGACTAATGGATTCCACAGAAGGAGGAGTAGTGGTGATGAATGGGCTGAATCATCATTAGTGTCAGAAGTAAAAGAAAAGCAAGACCAAGACCCTATTTTGCTTGAATTAACGGAAAATGTTCATAAGCAAAAAGTATTGGCTTCTGAAAAGGGGGGAGATGGCGTATTGAGGTATTAAGGTAAGTTGTGTGTACCAAGGGTGGATGAACTCCAAGAGAGGATCATGGAGGAAGCTCATAGCTCCAGATATTGTATCCATCCAGGTTCCACAAAGATGTATCGCGATTTGAGAGAAGTTTATTGGTGGAGTAGTATGAAGAAGGGCATTGCAGAGTTTGTTGCTAAGTGCCCAAATTGCCAACAAGTTAATGTAGAGCACCAAAGGCCCATGATATGGCTTAGAATATAGAACTTCTGAAATGGAAGTGGGAGATGACTAATAAGGATTTCATCACAGGTTTACCACGGTCTCGCAGGCATCATGATTCTATTTGGTAGACTACGCATTCAGAAGAAGATTATGCTAAGTTGTACATTCAAGATGTGGTCACACTTCATGGGGTTTCGGTATTGATTATTTGAGACAGAGGAGCACAATTTACTGCACAGTTCTGGAAATCTTCTCAGAAAGGCTTGGGTTCAAAGGTGAACTTGAGTACTACTTTTCATCCTCAAACAGATGGTCAAGAAGAGCGCACTATTCAGACCCTAGAAGATATGTTTAGGGACTCTGTGATTGATTATAAAGGTAATTGGGATGAGTACCTACCTCTCATTGAATTTGCTTACAATAATAGTTACCACTCTAGCATCCAAATGGCTTCTTATGAAGCTCTTTATGGGAGAAGAAGCAAATCTCTTATTGGATGGTTTGAAGCTGGTGAAGCTGGGTTGATAGGACCATACTTAGTTCACCAAGCTATGGAGAAAGTGAAAGTCATTCAAGAGAGGTTGAAAATAACGCAGAGTCGTCAGAAATCCTACACTGATGTTAGGAGAAGGGAGTTAGAGTTTGAAGTAGATGATTGGGTATACTTGAAGGTTTCACCCATGAAGGGTGTTATGAGATTTGGTAAGAAGGGGAAGCTTAGTCCCCGGTATATTGGCCCTTACAAAATATCCAAAAGGATTGGCAATGTAGCTTATGAGTTGGAGCTACCATAAGAGTTAGCAGCGGTCCATCCGGTATTTCATGTTTCCATGTTGAAGAAGTGCATGAGAGATCCTTCACTTATCATACCAACCGAAGATATTGGTATCAAGGATAGCTTGTCATATGAGGACATCCTTGTTCAGATTCTAGATCGGCAGGTTCGCAAGTTAAGGACCAAAGAAGCAACATCAGTCAAAGTTCTTTGGAGAAATTAGTTTGTTGAGGAAGCTACTTGGGAAGCTAAGGAGGATATTAAGAAGAGATATCCACATCTCTTTGAGCCAGGAGAAATTCCAGATCAAGGTACTAATTCTCTTCTTAGTACTCTTTAATTGATATGCTTAATGTGTTAGATTTGATTGTTGGGTGTTTGAACTGAATGTTTGATGTTACGCCCTTAGTTTACTAAGAATAATCAATTTGAGGATGAATGTTCCCAAGGGGGAGATATTGTAACACCTCACTATTTGAAAGAACTAGAAAGAGCTAGAATTAGAAAGAGTCATTTTTGGAAAGAATGAAAAAACTGGAATATTGGTTAAATTAAGTTAAGTTTGAGTTTTGGGAAACTTCAAATGACCATAAATCCTAGCTCAGGATGCGTTAGGTGTTCTACAAGATACCGTTGGAAATATATTTGAATTATCTTTCCAACGGCACCGAGTTTGCCCTATTTTAAGTTCCTATGAGGGAGATATGCCCATTTGAAGTTGGGTTGTCTAGATAAGGAAAGTTAAAATCGGATTTTTGAGGGGTATTGTGGTCTTTTCACTACCCAATAAGCTTAATTCATTTTTGATAATTACTTAGGGGTCTAAATAGAATTAGATCATTTTACGCTTTACCAAATTACGCTAGGGTTTTTGGAGAAACAACTCAAGAGGAGAAAAGTCAAGTGTTCTGGGAGTTTTCTTGCGGAATCGAAGTCGTTTCGCCAAGAGTTTGATCCCTAAAGAGATATGTGAGTTCACATAGAATTGGGTTCGTTCACCTACGCGCCAAACATGTTTATTTCAGTATGATTTTCGTCCTAAAAGATTTAGACTTTGATGTTCTTGAGTTGTATTCTTGAATTGCTTTCGTTCTTGAATTTGGGATGAGATTGAGGAGTTCTTGAGAGATTAAGGTCGATTGTTAGAGTTATTTTGAGTTATATTATTGTGTACATGTGATGGGTATCTGAATCTAAAGAGGAATTGAGAAAAAAAGAATTGAATATACGGGAACTAAGTATTCCCAAGAGTTGAAATATTTTCACATTTAAAC
Organism: Solanum acaule; assembly: GCA_036250505.1. Taxonomy (NCBI): domain Eukaryota; kingdom Viridiplantae; phylum Streptophyta; class Magnoliopsida; order Solanales; family Solanaceae; genus Solanum; species Solanum acaule. Next base: position 25,326 of record JAJOOR010000368.1, read on the forward strand.
AAGAAAGGAAACACCGATTTCCAATAGAGCTTTTAAGCTAGTTTTTGAGTAATTACCTCGAATCAGAGAAAGAGTTTTGTTTTTAAAACATATGAGCTGAGTATATTTTTGGAGTAGTATTGAGCACCGATATGGGGACGAGTTCATAATAACTCAAGTCTCGATAAACCATGTAGCCATCATGGGTAGAAATGGTCATACTTTTTAGACGATTCCTTAGTACTTTTTAGCATAGACTAGTGGATCCACTTAGTTGAGGTGTTCTATATAACGGAAATTTTAGGACAATTCTGGTAGCATGGGCGAGACGTTGTATCATCACATTAGCTCATAGTGATGGTTGTCGGTTAGAGAAACTCCCACAGTATTATATTACTTTATATTTAAACTGAGTTATTATTGTATTTCTTAAATACATTGAGTTGTCATTTACTGTTTTAAATGCTTTGTATAAACTGCACTTTATTGTTGTTTTTACTTCCCATTTGAATTGAGTATTCATGAGTTGAGAAAAGCTAAGGTAAGTGTTCTTTTCAGATTCCTTTCAAGCTTATGCCATGTTTAGTTTTCCCCTCGCATGCTCGTTCAATATACTAATGCCATTTGGCTTTTAATGATGCAGATACAGGTAACTAGGATCAGCATCCAGTGCCCCGTTAATCAGGTTGAGCACTCAGAGTCAGTCGGTGAGCCTCCTTGCTTTCCGGAGGACTCCTTTTACATTGTGTTATAGTATTTCAGTTGTTAGGATAATCGGAGGTCTTGTCACGACAACCCTCTTAGTATTTAGAGGTTTCATAGACTGTTAGTTTTGAGTTCTTTAGTCTTGTATTTCAGATGATTTGCTATGAGACTTGAGTTGCCAATTTGGCTACTATAATATTTCTTTAAGTTATTGCATGAGTAATCCTTTGAGATTGTTTTCTTGCTATCTAAGTCTTCCGCTATAAGTTAAGTCAGGACAAAAGTTCGCTTGGGGCCAACAAGTGTTCTCGAGTGCCAGTCCCGCCCATGGTGTAGGCTCGGGGAATGACATGAATATTTTTATATGACCTCATAGTAATAAGTTCTTTACTTTATAATATAGAGGAATAATACTTAAAATAAGTTATCATATCAATTAACTACATAAATTATAATATCTTATTATAAAAAAAATTGAAAAAAATATCGCGTAAATCAATTTTATAGGTCTTAACAAATAATTGATTTAAAATTACCTTCATACCCATAAAAATCATTAGTATGTTGTAAAAATAAAATTTATTCTACATTTCTTTAATAGATATTTTTAGTTTAATGAAAATATCACACTATAAAAAAAAAAGAAAAAAAAAACTATACGAAGTGTAATATCTCATTAAAATGCACTAATTATTACTGTATATTCAAAACATTCAAGAAAAAACATGTGATTGAAAATGTAGGTCAATATTAAATGTCACATCATTAGGATACACATGGCATTTAGGAAAAGATATTTGGTTATTTTGTCATTATAAATCTATTACAACTTTTTCTATTCCATAACATAGAAATAAACATTCTAGAATTTTTATGAAATGACAAATTTGCTCTTGTTCGTCCTCAACTTGGCTCTTCTATATGATAGAAATATATGATATACGATATTCCCTTTCATTCTTTTCTCAATTATTATTTTTATTCTTTTTTTTCATTTTATCCTCTATTAGAGATACCATCTGGTAGTATTTTTGTTATTTGTTTATTTCTTTTTCTTTGTTTTTTTGGCCTTTTTCCCTTTTTTTGTTAGTTTACTATCTTTTTTTTTCTCTCTTTTTATATTTTTATTTTTTAAAAATAAAATAAATACAAAAAATAAAATATTAACTAACTACTTTCCTATTTTGTGACATTTGATTATTCCTATTTGATGGAACTTGGCCGATAAGTGTAACGTAAACTTGTAAAATAAAAGAAGGATTTTCTTATATACTCATGTCACTACTTCTTCGTTATCGGTCTATGATACATATTGGGTACACGTGGTTTCGTTCTTATACTACGCTTATTGCACTCTTTTGTGGTGCATATTAGATTTCAATATGAGTGCACCAATGGAGCTTTTGAGTCTAAGTTTCTATCATCTTGGAGTTGTGGTGAGCTGCTTGAATATTCTATGGCCCACACCTTCATCTATCTCTATTTATTAGGTTATTTTGGTATTCCGATAGGATATATTTTATGTCTAGACTCGTCAGATAATTTCATACTTGTAGCATCTTTTAAAAGCTCTTGTACTTATGACACTAAATCTTGGGGTGGTATTTTAGTTTTTCTGCATTTTATTATAAAAGACTTAGTATTTAAGATGCTTACTACTTACTTTTCCACGTTTAAAGTTGAATCAGTTAACTTATTGGGTTGGTTTACCCATCGGTTGGGGACATAGGTGTCATCAGAATTTGTGTTTTTGGATCGTGACATTGTTTTATTACCATTACATCGCATTTCAGTAATACAAGCAAATTCTTTCAATCCAAATTGAAGTTGTGCCCCGTTAACATAATTCAATAATATTGTTTTTTAAGAAAAACAGACTAAATGTCAAAGGTAGTTTATGCAAATCCAAAATCACATAATTATGTAATTTTTTATTAATCTGTTATTGTAGTCGAGTTTTTTTTTTTTAAAAAAAAATCTAAATGTAGTTAGTTAGTAGTTTAGTTTTTTATGTTTATTTGTTTTTTAAGAAAGAAAAAATATAAAAAGAGAGAAAAAAATTCAAAGATTGTAAACTAACAAAAAAGGGGAAAAATGATAAAAAAAAAAAAGAAAAAGAAGAATAAATAAACAAATAAGAAAACTACTACCAAATTGTATCTCTAATAAAAAATAAAATGAAAAAAAGAAAATAAATTAATAAATGAGAAAAGAATAAAAGAGAAAATAAAAATAATAAATGGGAAAAGAACAAAAGTACTGAACAAAAAATGTTTTTTAAAAAAAATGTAAGAATATAGAAAAAGAAAAAGGAAGAGAAAGATAAACTAATAAAAAAAAATGAATAAAAAAAGAAAGAAAGAAATAATAATTTTTTTACGAAATGGTATCTCTAATAAAGAATAATATGAAAAAAGAATAAAAATAATAAATGAGCATAATAATAAAAGAGAAAATAAATATAGTCAATAAGAAAAGAACAAAACTAATTAATTTTATTTTCTTAAAAAGGTAAAATGTCACGACCCAGACCGTTGTGATTGACCCCCACAGTAACCCTCCGGTGGGAGAACCATTACTACTAACCAACTAACCACAAAGCTAGACATTTAAAGATGCGGAAGCAAATTTAAATGCAGAAATAAACTGGAGTTCCCATAAAGTCTGAAAGTTCGACAAAATCATTACCAAAACATTGTGGAAATAACGTCTAGAACCTTAAAGCCAAAGTACCAAAACTCTAAAGTTCCATAAGTCTAAGAAAAAGGGGTACAACCCCGAAACTAAACCACGAATACCTAAAGTACTAGTCTAAGTCCAAAGAAAATGGACTAAACAAAAGGAGAACTCATGGCAGCCTAGAAAAACTGGCTCACCCTTGAATTCGATCTCGATCAGTGATCTCCTAAATGTGGTACGTCAGTAGCCGCCTGAAGATGCCCTGTACTCAGTAAAGAAACATTAAGTGCAGTATCAGTACACAACCACCGTGTACTGGTAGGATCATGCGGCTATTCCAGTAAGCGAAACATACATAAGAAGTCTCAACATAGTAAACATGAGATGTACATAATATATACACAGATACCGGTTATTATTCAAAAACAACTTACAATTCCACATTCTTATTAACAAGTAAATATGACAATTCAATGGTCCTCTCATGGAATCCATACCCAAACTGTTAGTGTGCCGGAACATGACACCCGATCCCAATTAGTGTGTCGGAACGTGACAACCGATCCAATGTGTATGTCAGTACGTAACATTTGATCCCAATGAGTGTGTCAGAACGTGACACCCGATCCAATCATCATACCACAATCACAAACACAATGTACATTCTCATAATTATACAATCAAGTGTTGATTCATGGCATACAAACATTTATTCATACTCATTTTCATTAGGTTTGATCAATAATGCTACATTCACATACATACATGCATTATAATGAAGAAAATACCCATATACATCACACAAACGTGAAATCAAACCATCACCTATCTCGAAACCAAAATTGAATCCCCCTAAGGCACTTGAATCCTCCCTTTCCGGATTCTTTCCGCTTGTTCGTGGTATAAAAACAATAATTTATTTTTGGGTGACACCTTAAGAAGAACCTTTTTCCCAATTCTGAAATGTCATGTCTCTTACCTTATGGTCTGCATACTTTTTCTGTCAACTTTGGGCTGCTAGAAACTTAGCTTGGATGCTTCTTACCTTATCTTGAGCATCCATCACCAAGTCAACCCCCAAAGGTTTTACATCTCCAACCTCAAACCATCCTATGGGTGATCTACATCCTCTCCCATACAGTGCCTAAAACGGTGCCATATCAATGCTGGAGTGGTAACTATTATTATAGGAGAACTCACACAATGGTAGGAACTTATCCCAATGTCCTCCAAAGTCAATCACACATTCCCTCAACATGTCCTCTAACACTTGAATAGTCCTCTCTGACTGCCCGTCTGTCTGTGGATGGAAAGCGATGCTGAAAGTGAGCTGAGTACCCAACTGCTCATGCAATTTTTTCCAAAATTTGGATGTGAACTGCGTACCACGGTCTGAGATGATAGAAAAGGGCACTCCATGCAGCCTCACTAGCTCTTTCACATAAACCTTAGCTAATTTCTGAGCATTATAGTTTGTTCTGACTAGAATAAAATGGGCTGACTTAGTTAATCTGTAAACCACTACCCAAATAGAATAATACTTTCCCAATGTCTTGGGAAGACCAACCACAAAATCCATAGCTATCCTTTCCCTACTTCCATTTCGGAATTGAAATTCTCTGACACAAACCTGCAAGCCTTTGATGCTTATAATTTACTTGTTGGAAACTTTGACACTTAGCCACAAACTCCGCTATGTCTTTCTTCATGCCAGGCCACCAATAAAGTCACTTCAAATCTCGGTACATCTTGGTCACACCCGGATGAATGGAATACTGCGAACTATGGGATTCTGTCAATAAATTCTGAATCACGTCGTCCACTCAAGGAATACAAATCCTTCATTTAAAACTGAGTACACCGCTGTATCAAGAACCATATCTTGTGCCTTACCAGACACTGCCTACTTTCTAAGCTCATTCAAATTCTCTTCCTCAACCTGTTTGGCCTTGATCTCCTCAATGAAGGTGGCCCTAACCTCAATGATAGCTAACACCCCACCCCTTTCTGAGATGCCCAACTGCATGAACTTAGACTCCAAGGTTTGAATTTCCTTATCCAAAGGTCACTTGGATATACCCAAGCAATCTAGACTATCTATACTCACCGCCTTCCGGCTTAATGCGTTTGCCACCACCTTAGCCTTACCCGAATGATACTGGATGGTCACATCATAATCCTTGAGTAACTCCATCCACCTTCGCTGTCTCAGATTTAGATCCTTTTAAGTGAATACATTTTGTAGGCTACGGTGGTCAGTAAATACCTCACACTTGTCACCATAAAGGTAATGCCGCCAGATCTTGAGAGCAAACACTACTTTTGCCAACTCTAAATCATGTGTCGGGTAATTCCGCTCATGCACTTTCAACTGCCGCGATGCATAAGCTATGACATTTTTATTTTGCATCAATACATCACCCAACCCCGAATGGGAAGCATCACAATAAACAATGAAATATTTACTTTCAACCAGTTGTGCTAGAATATGTGTTGTGGTTAGAAGAGTCTGGAGCTTTTGAAAGCTTTGTTCACATTCTTCAGTCCATTCAAAAAATACCTCCTTTTTGGTCAACCTTGTATGATGTGTGGCAATAGAAGCAAAGTTTTTCACAAACCGATGATAGTAGCTAGCGAGCTCCACAAAACTCCTAACTTCAGTCATAGAGCAATGCCTAATCCAATTTTTAACTGTTTCAATCTTTCGGGGATCTACCATTACCCCTTCCCTTGAAGCTACATGTCCCTAAACGGCAACCGAAGTCAACCAAAACTCACACTTCAAAAATTTAGTATACAACTTTTGTCTCCCAAGAACACCGACAACAATAGGAAGATGGTCGGCATGCTCTTTCTTACTTCTTGAATAAACCAAAATGTCATCAATAAACACAATAACAAACGAATCCACAAATGGTTTGAACACACCATTCATTAAACTCATGAAAGGTGCAGGTGCATTTGTCAACCCAACCGACATCACTAGAAACTCGTAGTGCCCATAGCGGATCCTGAATGGCGTTTTTGGTATATCCTCATGCCTAATCTTTAACTGATGGTAACTAGAGCTTAAATCAATCTTAGAGAAAACTGATGCATCCTGCAACTGGTCAAAAAGATCATCTATCCCACGGCAATGAATACCTATTCCGAATGGTGACCTTATTCAATTGTCGATAGTCTATGCACATCCTCATACTACTATCCTTTTTCTTAACAAACAAAACATGAGCACCCCATTGTGAAGCACTAGGACGGATGAATCCTTTATCAAGAAGTTCCTGATTTTGAGCTTTAAGTTCTCTTAACTCCGCTAAAGCAATACGATATGGAGCGATGGAAATGGGGCGAGTACCAGGTGCCAAATCAATGCAAAAATCTATATCTCTATCCGGAGGCATACCAGACAAATCTGTAGGAAACAATTCTCTAAATTTTGACACCACGTGAATAAACTCAATAGAGGCAGAATCAACCTTAACATCCCAAATATGGGTCAAATAAGTCACACAACCCTGCCCCACCAGTTTCCTAGCCCGAATAGAGGATATGACCTTAGCTGACTTAGGCTTGTACACCTCTTCCCACTATAACTTTTCCCTACCCGAAATCTCTAGAGTCACAGACTTAGTATTACAATGAAGCACAACATAATAGGGGGACAACCAAGTCATACCTAATATTATATCGAAGTTAGTCATATCCAAAATAACCAAACCAGCCCAAGTCTAAAAACCCATAAACAAGATAGGACAAGCACGATAGACATGGGTGACTATGACAAACTCTCCAACGGGGGTAGAAACAAGGATGTGGGCATAAAGTACATCATAAATCATATCAAATCCCAAGGCAAATCGAACGGACAAATACGAATAAGTAGAACTCGGATCAAACAAAACAGTAGCCATCCGGTCACATACAAGATTAGTACATGTGATCACTGCGTCTAAAGACTCTACCTCGCTCTTGCTCGGAAAGGCATAACACTGAGCCCTGTCATCTTGATGGGCGACCTCCTTGCCTGGTTGAACTAGTCCTCTTCCTACGTTACCATTTCCCCGACCTCCATGGCTTCGTTAATTTCCTCCTCTCCCACCTTATGGACGTCCTCGACCATTATTATCATTGCCCGCGGGTACCACCGCTCTACTCTGTTGTTGTGCAGGGTCCAACATGCGCGGATGGGGACAATCTCTCATCATATGTATAGGTTCTTTACAATTATAACAAGTGCGATCAAACGACGACCTGCTGCCCTCCAAAGGTGTGGCTCCCCTACTATCTTGGATAACATTATGATGTGGAGTTCTCGAGTAATTACCTGTAGAAGCGGGCATTGCGGATTGAATTGGCTGGGCTGCAAGTGTCGGCCTCCCTGAACCTCTTGAGTATGAACCATGGAAGTTACCTGTTCTCTTAGCTTTCTTAGTCAACACCTTAGCCTGCCCATCAAGCCTAACTTCTTCCACTTTCTTCACAAAATCTATTACCTCATTAAAACTTTTCCCTGAGGAGGTCATGTGAACAGACAATACATGTAAGTCGGAGTTCAGTCCCTTGACGAATAAACGAATCCTCTCCTCCTCAGTAGTCACTAGTTGTGTAGCATATTTAGAAAAAAGCAGGGAACTTAGCCTCATAACCAGACATAGACATACCACCTATCTCCAAAGACATGAACTCATCTTTCTTACGATCTCTCAAGGTCCGGTGCACATACTTTTCTAGAAACAGAGCATGAAACTGGGTCCAAGTGAGTGGGGGTAAAGTTGACGATCTACATTCCATATAAGCTCTCCACCACTGCTTAGCCTCGCCCTGAAGTGGAAAGTTTACAAACTCCACCCCATGTTGGTGTACAATACCTAACTTATGTAGCCTCTCATAACAATCCAAGATAAATTCATAGGCGTCCTCACTCTCAGAACCATGGAACACAAGCGGCTTCAACTTCAGAAACTTAGTCAACATCTCATGCTCATTACCAGTCATTACAGGACCCAACAAAGGATGAAAAAAGGCATCAATAACTAATATTGCATCTCCCCTGGGACTAGTAACAGTAACGGGGGGTTGGTTGGGGGTTGAGTAGCTTGCACTGCTGGAAAGTTTCCAGGACCAACCAATCCTTTTAGAAAAGACATGATTTGTTAAGCTAACACTGGGTCTATGAGAGGAACGCCGGTATTCCTAGCCAGTGCATTCTCTTCCTGTCTAACATCCCCCTCATCCTCAATCTCCATATTCTCTTCTACCTCTTCATTATGTACAGGAGGAACCTCATCTCTGGGAGCATTTTCAATCGGTGTTCCACCCCTAGTGGATGCTACCCTTCCTCGGCTTCTGCGCCTTGCTATTCATATACCCCTGCCTCAACCGCAACCTCTCTTTATAGATTCCTCAGCTAGGTCATTAACGGGAGCTATGGGCCTAATGCCGTTGAATCTACTGTTAACCATCTGTGGACAGAATAGTGAGAGAGATTAGATACCAATTGGAATCAAGTTGTAGCACGAAATGAGACAAGAGAAAATAAAGAGATTTCCTAAAGTCCTATAGCCTCTCAAAGAAAAGTACAGACGTCTCCGTACCATTCTGCAAGACTCTACTAGACTTGTTTTGGTACATCGAGATCAACGAACCTAGGGCTTTGATACAAACTTTTTCACGACCTAGATCGTTGTGATTGACACCCACACTAACCCTCCGATGGGAGAACCATTACTACTAACCAACTAGCCCCAAATCTAGACATTTAAAGATACAGAAGGTTTAAATAAAGAAATAAACTGGAGTTCCCATAAAATCCGAGAGTTTGACAAAACCATTACCAAAACATTGCGGAAACAACACCTAGAACCTGAAAGTCAATGTACCAAAACTCTAAAGTTCCACAAGTCTAAGAAAAATGGGTACAGCCCCAAAATTAAACCACGAATATCTAAAGTACTAGTCTAAGTCTAAAGAAAATGGGCTAAATAAAAGGAGAACTCATGACAGCCTAGAAGAACTGGCTCACCCTTGAATTCGATCTCAATCGGTGATCTCCTAAATGAGATCTATCAGTAGCCACCTGAAGAAGCCCTCTACTCAACAAAGAAAGAGCAAGTGCAGTATCAATACACAACCACTGTGTACTGGTAGGATAATGCGGCAATTCCAATAAGCAAAACATACATAAGCAGTCACAACATAGTAAACATGCCATGTACATAATATATACACATATACCAGTTATCATTAAAAAACAACTTACAATTCCACATTCTCATTAACAAGTAAATATGAAAATTCAATGGTCCTCTCATGGAACCCATACCAAAATTGTTAGTGTGCCGGAACGTGACACTCGATCCAAAATAGTGTGTCAGAACGTGACACCCGATCCAATCATCATACCACAATCACAAGCACAATGTACATTCTCATAATCATACAATAAAGTGTTGATTCATGGCATACAATCGTTTATTCATACTCAATTTCATTAGGTTTGATCAATAGTGCTACATTCACATACATACATGCATTACAATGAAGAAAATACCCATATGCATCACACAAACATGAAATCAAACCATCACCTACCTCGAAACCAAGCTTGAATACCCTAAGGCACTTGAATCTTCCCTTTTCAGATTCTTTCCGCTTATTCGTGGTTTAAAAACAACAATTTCGTACAAGGATCAATAAACGAGGCCCAATTACCCGGATTACAATCAAGATTATCAACCCTAGGCCAAACCCAAGATTCTAATACCCAATTTAAGGCTTTTTCCACCATTAATTTCAGGTCAAAACCTTCGCCCAAACTGTTAGTGTGCCAGAACGTGACACCCGATCCCAATTAGTGTGTCGGAACGTGTCACCCGATCCAATCATCATACCACAATCACAAAAACAATGTACATTCTCATAATCATACAATAAAGTGTTGATTCATGTCATGCAGTCGTTTATTCATACTTATTTTCATTAGGTTTGATCAATAGTGCTACACTCACATACATACATGCATTACAATGAAGGAAATACCCACATACATCACACAAACATGAAATAAAACCATCACCTACCTTGAAACCAAGTTTGAATCCCCCTAAGGCACTTGAATCTTCCCTTTCCGGATTGTTTCCATTTTTTCGTGGTCTAAAAACAACAATTTAATACAAGGAACAATAAACGAGGACTAATTACCTGGATTACAATCAACATTATCAACCCTAGGCCAAACCCAAGATTCTAATACGCAATTTAAGGCTTTTTCCACCATTAGTTTCAGGTCAACACCTTCCCCCTATGATATTCACCCATGAATCTAAGTTCTACGGATCGAAAAAATGGATTAGGTGAGTAAACCCCTTAACTTTAACACCAAAAGTCATGGAAAACTATCAAGAAATCATCTGGGGTTGTCTCCTAGCTCTTAAGAACAAAGTTTGCAGAATAATAACGAAATTGGGGTTTTTCCCCGACTTAATTTGCGACTGGTCCACTGTGGCGGCCACCATCCCACCTAAGCGGCCCTGCCTTGGTGGCTTGCACGGAGACATAGGGTCAGAATTTGAGTTCGAAACTTTCATTCTGTAACACCCGAGAAATCTAATGACCTAAGCTACAGCCTAACATGTAGTCTAGTCGCCTAATAAAGTTAAAACGTAAGGTTAGTGTCCTAAAATAACTTCCCTAACGTAGTACTACGGTCTAGTACCTAAACGTCAAGGCATGATCCCCTAGGACCCCTAAAGGGTCCTTGAGGAGGACCAAAGGAAAGGTCCAAAAAGCTGTAAAATACAGCATGAACCACGATTGGGCACCCATGAGTCGTGGGTGGAACCACACTCCGTGGTTAAGAGGCGTGGGTCGAGACTTAGTCTCCCTAAGTTGTCCCCCAATTCACCCTCTCTGATCCAAACCACACCCATTCAGGACGGGCCGTGGTTCCATCCACGATCCGTGGATCACCGACCTGCAAAAGCTGGTTTGGGTTTGGCAAAGGGAGGGGTGTTTTGGTAAATTCTATTTTAATTAATTAAGGGTAGGATCGGTTATTATTAGTTATTTTAGATATATTAAAATA
>JAJOOR010000369.1:0-83706 GCA_036250505.1 Solanum acaule
CCCCCCCCCCCCCCCCCCCAATCTAGGGAGGCTCCATGGGTCGAAGAGCCCATGGATGAATAAGATTCACATATATTCAATCAAATCCCCAAAAAAAGCTTGAATCAATGGTGAAAATCTCCCTGAGCTGCTGCCCCAACTTCCTTTCTTCTTTTTCTTCTTCTAGAGAGAGAATTTCTTGGGAAATAATTTGGGGTCTTAAGATGAATGGGTAAGAGTGATTAGTTTAGGTTCTATTAACTATTTATAGGAGGTAAATTAACTAAATAATCGCCCCTCCTAACCCTAAACTAATTACTAAACTAACCCCTAAAAACTAACTTAAAAACTAAAAGCTGAAAACTGGGCAGACCTACGAGACCTCCACCTACGGACCGTAGGTGGAGTGACGGGCCTTTCTGTGCCTTTGTTGCTTAGGTCTGGGACATGGTCATGGGAGCTAAGGCTCCCTAGACTAAGTCCTGACTTACAGAGCAGACTTACGGGGCATCGTTTGACTTAAGGGGCGTCACTTGATTTCGTAAGTCAAGCTGTTTTTTACAGCTTTTGGCCAATGTTGGAGTCCTCCTCAAGGACCCCTTGGGTGGTCCTTGGGGGGTCGTACTCAGACGTTTAACCCCTATTTATGTCCATCTAAGTATAGGGGACATTTATCTTCATTTTAACCCTCAGACAACACTCCAAAAGTCCACTACAAGACCCTACAACACACTAGTTCACCTCACTAGTTGAACTTACTAGTTTTCCAGGCGTTATGATCGTTTCTTGACATTTGACCTCTAAAATCACCAAACTAACTTGAAAATCCATTATTCATCTTTTAGACAAGTTTCCAACTATAAACTAACATATGAGGCTCTAAAATTACCTACTAGCTTCCATTAGACGCTAGCTTGGTCCAACTAGTTTCTACGGGGTGTAACAAAGATCAAGTGGTATGTCCTCACAAATCGAGGACATGTGTTTAGAAGTTTCTCTTTATTTCATGTAATAGACATTTTGTAGTTTCGATTGTAAAGGGTCGTGTCCCTACTTTAGTTTTCAAGTATTGTCTAAGATGCCCATGTGAGACTTAGACTTCCGCTGTGTCTTTCGAAAGATTGTTAAATGAATATTTTAAATTGTATGGTTTTAAATGAAAAGTTTTAATTTTGTACTATTTCTATTACCTATGTGATAAATCAGTGCTATGAGGCTTGTATAAGACCCCTTCGGGGTCGAGTACACCTTGTTACGACTAGGGGGTGCTCTTGGGTCGGGAGAAACATGGTATTAGAGCACAAGGTTTTGGGAATAATCTTTAGGGTTGATGTCTCACCAGCCACGTCTAGTAGAGTGTTGTTCATAGGTGTGAGTTGCGACACATCTATGAGCGAGTGGCTATAGGATATTAGAAAGTTACACTTCTTTCATATTCTTGAAGTTGTGCCTTAGAGTTTAGCTTTATAGATGTCCTTTTTCCTGATTCTTCTCTTGTGTTTATAGGATATGAATACAAGGGCTAACCCAATAAGGAAGGAAGAGGAGATTGAGAATGAGGGAGTTCCTCCCCAAGGTCTTGAAGGTGACCAAGTACCTCAAAAGAATAACGTTCCGGTGGATCCCCCGGCCATGACCAATGAAGAGATTAGGACAGCTTTTCTAACCTTACCTCAAGCCATGATGGCTCAAGCTAACCGAGATATGGGGCCAAGGGTGAATGCTAATGAGAGCACCGTGGCCTCAATGTTGAGAGACTTTGTGAGGATGAATCCTCTGATATTTGTTGGTTCTAGATTGGGAGAGCATCCCCAAGAATTCTTGGATGTAGTTTATAAGATAGTCAATGCTATGGGGGTATCTTCTAGGGAGAAAGCGGATTTGCCTCTTTGTCAAATGAAAGAGGTGGCCTAAGTGTGGTTCACTCAATGGAACAACAATAGTCCTTTAGAAGCGGGTTCTACAGAATGGGAGGAGTCTAAAGGAGCATTCCTTGGTAGGTACTTTCCCCGTGAGAAGAGGGAGTGTAGGGTTGAGGAGTTTATAAATCTTAAGCAAGATAATATGAGTGTGGAAGAGTACTCCTTGAAATTTACACTCTTCTCTAAGTATCCTCCATCCTTAGTGCCTAACCCTAGGGATGAGATGAGTAGGTATGTGATGGGTATATCCGACCTAGTTGAGGAAGAGTGTCGTACGGCGATACTTCATAGTGATATGGACCTTTCGAAACTTATGGTGTATGCTCAATCTATTGAGGAGTCCAAACTGAAGAGAAAGAGTAGGGAGTTGAAGAGGGGTAGGTTCGATGAGCAAGGTCAACCTAGGTTCAAGAAGAGAGCTCCTAACCAAGACTCTACAAGTGCCCCTAAGGTTAATGAGGAGAAAGGTGGTGGACCTCCATTTTCTAAACCTCTTTTCACCACTTGTGGGAAGAGGCATCATGGGAAGTGCCTAGCCGGTACTAGTGGGTGCTATGGTTGTGGAAAGCATGATCATCAAGTGAGAATTTGTCCTACTCTAACGGCTAGAGGAAGGGAGGCCAAACAAGCTTCTTATGTTGGCTCGGATCCTAATGCTCCTAAGAAGAACCGTTTCTATGCACTTCAAGCCATTGAGGGAAAGGGAGCTAACCCGAATGAAGGCACTGGTAAGGGATAGTTCCTTGTGGTCATGAATATTTTATTGAGGTTGTTATGTTGTTTTCATGATTAGCCCTAGTTGGGTTTACCCTTAAGTGGGGGATGGTATGTTGAATAGTAAGGTGATTGAGAGTGTTGATCCTTATCTCTTTCCTTTTATTCTTATTCAAGCTTGAGACCACGATTTCCTAGTAGTTTGTTCCATGTTTTGGAGTAATGTATGAATTTGAGTTTCCATGGTCTCCTTATGTTATGCATGTTCTAGTTGAATTCTTGTTTATTTGAAAAAAATGAGTTTTCATGATTTATTTCATCATGTTGAGATTGCATTTGATATGAGTTGTATATATGCTTCATGAGGTTACATGCCTAATTGTCTTAATGATGTTATGATGAGCATGATGTGAGTTGGAGAAGGAAATTCCTCCAACGAAATGAGAAATGTTGTTTTGATGCATAATGAGTTTGTAGATGTAGTTCCTACTTCCTTGTGTGGCATTGAGCTTATTGATGTGGAGTTGATGTTTCCTCCTTTGTTTATGCATTGTTTATGATTTTGCATGATTATTGGGCTGCTAGTCTCGAGTTATTTTTCCCTTAATGTGTTTTAAGTGTCATTCGAGGATGAATGTTCCTAAGTGGGGGATAATGTAACGACTCGGAAAATGATAGGTGAAAGTAGAGACTTAACGTTTGGGTTAGTGTGACTTTAGTTTGGTGTCTAGGTTGTTTTAGAACCTAACTTGAGCAAGGAGGAAACCTAGGGTGCAAGTAAGGGCCTTAGCTACAAAGTGTGAGTGAAAGAAGCCTTGTTCTTTGATGGGTTGTTTGGCGATGGGGGTTCTTGATCACCCAAAGGGATTGGCGAGTCGCCCGTATTCCCTTATGGTCGCCTAGTGGACTGCTTTTTGGCCTATCTACTAGACCAAAGGGCAAACGAACTCCTAACTCGCCAATCAGCTTGGCGTGTCTCCCTTCTCCCCTATAAATTGCCCAAGTCTACTGCCCCTTTAGTAAGCCCACTGGAAATTTGGGCGAGCCAAAGGTGCACTTGGTGAGTCGCCTAGTGCCCTTTGGTGAGCCCAAGGTTCCAAAGGGCGAGCTTAGATGGGCAAGGGGTAAAAAGTTAAGTTGAAACTTTAAGGGTCCTTAGTCCTTTTCCAAAGTTAAGTCCCTATTATTCTATGCCTTTCCTAGAAACTATATAACCTTTTTAAGACTTGAATTCCTTCAATTAAATCACTTTTAAACAAAACCCAAATCAAATCAAAAGAGTTCCTCCTTCCAATATTTCTCTCTCTAGAAGTTCTCAAAAAAGAATAAGAAGAAGTGGGAGCTAGGGTTTTAGATTCAAGGTGTTTCTTCATCAAATTTATTTGGGAATCTTGATAAAGGTATGGTGATCCTTCATCTAGGGTTAGCTTTTACCCTAGAGTCAATTTCAACGAAGTTTACAAGTTCATGAAAAACCTAGGGTTTTACTCAATCTCATAGGTTCTTTCTTCAAATGATTTCAAATGGTTTCTAATGGCATATATTGACTGTATTGATGTTTAATTGATGATTTACGATAAAAAGATTCTATGAACCCATGATTTCTCTCAATTCCTAAATTGTGCCTTTATGAAGTGGGTTTGTTGATTATGAAAGCTTAAGATTGGAATTTGTCTAAATTTCTTTGGGTTATGGAATTGTATCATTATCTATGCATTAATTAAGGTAAATTGTTGGTGTGTCTATGATTTGAGATTCACAGCCTTGAAGGCAAGTTATGGCTAAATTACTTGTTGAAGTAGAATTGTGCTAGAGATGTTGATCCACTTGAAAGGTGGAGGTGTTTAATTACTATGTAGGATTATAATGTGAAGGATATGCATGTGATTTCAATGATAGAATGATGATCTTGCATACAATGTAAATGTTTTATTGTTGATAGTATATTCTCTATTGACACTCATGAATGATGGTGAAAAAATGTGAAGGGCTTCTCTGATGTAATGTTCTAACTTGAAGTGGTAGGCTTAGGCACCATTTCTTGTATTATGAATATGTCTAGACTTGATGAATATGAATCGATAAGCTATGGCATTCCTTTCATACGTGATTACTGAAAGTGTCTTGACTTGATGGATATGAATCGATAGGCTTAAGGCATTCCTTTCATAAATGATCTAATGTAAAGAAGACTCTAGAATCGATAGGCTAGTGGCATTCCGTTCTTAATGAGTCAATGTACCATGAACCGATAGACTTATGGCATTTCTTTAAGGAGTATAAGAACATAATGAGGGACTATGAATCGATACCCTTGTGGCATTCTTTTCATGAGGACCCTAGAGCTATCCTTGAATGTACCATGGATCAATAGGCTTATAGCATTCCTTCCTTGGTAATGATATATCAAGGGTCGATAGGCCTATGGCACTCCTCCCTAGTAAACTAATATAATGTGAAAGAAATAATCTATGGGAATGTAGGCTAAGCACCAAGTGGATATGGTTAGATGGAAACTCACCCAATGTTAGGTTAGAGTTCCAAGGAAAATCTTCATATCCCATAACTATGTGCCCACATAGGTTATTAGCCAGCGGATTCCATCCGAGTTAATGTTATCGTTCTACCATAGGCAAGTGGAACACCTCAAATTCGAGGATTCTTTCAACAATTCACCGAATGCCTTTGGCGATCTGAAATTTCTCGCTGAAAGCTACTGAATCCATGTCTCTAGTAGCATGGAATTAAAGGTGAGATGGGGTCAGTAGGCGAACCGCTGAGTGATTTGGCGAGCTTAACCTAGCTCGCCAATTGGTCCATCGTGCCTATTTCCCACCTATCTTCTCGATTTCAACCTGCAACCCCCGAAAACAAAATTAAAGCATGCACTAGATCAATCTAACTTACAATTTTTCTCTTTGCTCAGCTTAAACAGTATGCAAGAGCACCTCATAAAATTTCATTCATGCTAAATCATCAGAACGGGATTCCAACATTTAAAGCAGAAGGGTTGGATTAGCAAATCAAAAGAGGCACTTGAATAGTCTAAAGTTGTCATAAAGACACAATACAAAACATGGGATAAAATTGCTTGCAATGAGAGTATAATTATCACAATTAAATGCAGGATTTTGAGGACCAACCTTTTAGGCAGATCAAGTCAAGACTGTGATGCTAGGCAGCAGATTAGTACAGATCCAAGCACTACTAAATACGCTAAATTACTCAACAGATACGAAAAAAATTGAAAATACTAAGTAGGTGCGATTTTGCGAAAATTGAGAGTGAGAGAATGTGAAAAAGGTTGAAAGTCAAAACCCGTGGCCTTATAAAAAATTATAATTGATCTCACCCATTCGGTGACATTAGTTGCTTTCAATCCATTGCTCGGTGACTCACCGAGTGTCTATCTACCTCGCCGAGTTTTACAGGACCTTCAGTTAAGGTGAGGATCCAAACGGCGGTATTTGTTGAGGTCGCCGATCAAATCGGCGATTCACCAATTGAATTTGTGTATTTCATCCTGTACTTTTCACAAACTTTTCATGCCCAATCCTACAAAATCAAGACACCATTATTTTGATAATAACATACTACAAGCATTTAAGGGTTTTGGGTTGCCTCCCAAACAGAGCCTTAGTTAATGTCGTGGCACGACGAAAATCAATACTCAAACTCCATTTTTGGGATTAGCCTTGGTATCACCAGGAAATCCCCCATTTTGTTTCGGCTGGAGATCGGGCGACACATAACCCATGAGGTTCTCTAGTAGCTGGACAACTCTGAAATGAGATCAAATCATCCGTTTCATTCCTTCGATGTCTTCCTTCATTTCTTTCAGATCTCTATCTTTCTCAATCACCTTGTGGAGAATGCTTGAGAGCATTCCCTCAAGATTTTTAACCTCATAGTCCTTGAGACTTCTTCGCTCATGAGGAAGGATGTATTTATCCTTTCTCTTACACTGGACCTCGATCTTCACCATCTTTTTGGCCAACTCATCCATCTGAGCCATTAGGGCAGTCAACATGTAGTCATTTTCTACTTCTTGATTCATTTCAGCCATTTGATTAAGTAGTTGAGTTGCTGTCACATATGACTATTTTGCGATGCCTCCCGGAATGAGTCGGTCGACCAACCTCTTGTTTCCAAGACCAAGACTTCTGTAGAAACAGTCAAGGAGAGCTATGTCGGGAATGTCATGATTTGGGAATTGATTGACCAGTTCATTAAACCTTGGCCATGATTTGTGGATTTGTTCACCCACCACTTGTTTGAAAGTGAGGATACGATCCCATAACAGCATTACCTCTAATGGGGGAAACTCCATAGGCTCCCAAGTATAGCCTGCCATGATCACCTCCCCTGTTTGGCTACAAACAAACAACAAAACAAAACTAAAAATTTAGTGAGTAAACAACAACTAAGAAGAACAAAAATTTTATTAATCTAGAAATTCTCAAATAACACCACAACCTAGCAGTGGCGCCATTTTGATGTTTAATGCATAATCAACAACACAACCTCCAGTACGATTGTGCAGTAGTATAGTAACCCAACCAAGGGTTGGGGTCGTATCCCATGGGAGCGTTTCGAGAGTTAATAAAAAAATAAAATTTAGTTCTAACTATTCATAGCTAAACACATTAACGATTAAAAACATTGTAAATTAAAGGGGGTGACACGAAAGTGTCAAATAACGATTTGGGGTTTTATCACAAATATAGCAAAAACAATAGAAATAACAAGAAAATCAAGTATGGGGAAAAGTTCTTGGGGTGTGACCGCAATACAAGTTGAGATAAATAGTTGGGTACATGCTTTCGATAGGAAATTTGCAAGATAATAATGACTAGGCTAAGCTTAAGATTGAAATAAGTTCCCTCTCGGGCAACTTACCCCGTTTCAAATGTGTTCCTCTCAGACACCCATTTGCCGCATGAAGGCCAGCCTACGCCTTACCCCACTCATTCTCTCGAGCTGATTGTTAGGATATGGGACTAGGACTCACCCTCTCAGGCTGAACCTCATGTCGAACCACTCCTCAGGCCATCAATCTAGCGGTTTTGGTTTCGCGACCTCCCTCACAGGCCAGCCAAAAACACATGGGTGGCTTTCTATTTGCAACTACAAACCCATTAAATTAAACCACAACCACTAGGTGAAATCACCAATAAAATACATCTAACCTATCTGCAAGCAAGACCCAACAATAATATCAGCACATATTTGCTAAATCACACCCCAAGAATGGGGGTTTTTAGCCACACATCAAGAGATAGAAATGTATAGAGAAATAAGTCTTGATTTGAGTAAAGAAAGAAGAATCCAAGAGACCCACTTCCAATTTGGGGAAGATGAAACCCTTTTCTTCTTCAAGTCTTCAAACCCTTACAAACTTGAGAGTAAAATAAAAAGTACCAAAATTATACTAATTATTCTATATCTAAAATCTGATACTCAAAATGTGATACTAAAATCGATACTAAGCTATAACTCTCAACGAGTATTTATAGTTTTCAAAATCTATGTTGCGGCAAATCACTCGGCGACATTATTCGGAATCACAGATCAACTCGGTAATTCTCCCTTTGGTATAGTTCATCGCCGTCTTGCACCATCCTTCAGCATCTTCGTGCTCTGGGTCATTGGGCGACATAGTACTTCTTCGCGAAACTTCTCGACGATGCACCGACTACTCCCTTTTTCCGCCAACTTGATCCTTTCCTTCAGGGCTCAGCACACTGGAGCAAAAGGCGAAGTGAGACCCTTCGGCGATTCACCAAGTGGACTCGGTGATCCTCAGGCCTTCAATTTGCAAAGTAGTGTTCATGCTTTCCGTTAATCGTCAAATACATGAAACTTAAGGGTTTTCATCAGATATTGAGATAAAATAAGCATTTGAGAACACATTTTCTATTAAAATATAGCCCTAAATGAGTCCAATTTGTGGACTCATCATTCAATGGCGTTAAAGTTGACCCTATAGTTATCACGCAGTCTTGGTCCTGGTGGAGCCTGTAACCTCAATGCATCTCCCAGTAGATTCTCATGTTGAACCGATTATTCTTATCACCAACCCTCGGAGGCTGCAACCCAACCCCATCACCTAAATCTCCTCTGATAGGATTGACTGGGACTCCTTGGTTATTCATTCTTCGCAAAGTTCTGTTCAATTCTGGATCGAAAGGAGTAAGTGGTTCACCTTGGCTCCATGTACTTGGCATACACTAAAGTAGGAACCTGAGAGAAACAAAAACAAAAGAAAAAAGTAAAATTAGAAAATATTTGACTAAAGTTCAATAATGCTGTTAAACTTAATCTAAAATCCTTACTCCCCGGTAGAGGCGCCAAAATTTGATACGCTCAAATTACACCTCCCTAAAGAAGTATAAGTGATCATTATCAAGTAAAGAACCCATTTGGAGGTTGACGTCGATCCCATGAGGAATATGGTTTAGACTTAAACTTAACTGGCGATTATATTCATTTAGTCAATGTATTTTCGAGAGAAGTAAGTAAAGGGGGGAGGGATTTTTGAAGCAAATGCTAGATTGTAGTTAAGTAACAAGTTAGCAGGATTCAAACTTTGTTGTTATCAATGAGGGAAACTAACTAGGGTGTACGTGTTCCCCATAAGCTCATAACGCGGTAATCCTAAAAATAGTAATCCTTTCCTAGTGTATTACATGCAAAGTGATAAGTTAGGTATCTCTAATTCCTTGGTCTGGCAACTAGAGGATATCACCCCGCACCTTGGTCCAGCTTCATGTGTATAATTTACTAACCCTTACCTTTACCTCATATTAGATATCACATCAATGTATGGCTTAGTTTTCACCCTCGCACCAATTGACATTAGACTATTAGATAGTATTGCACTAAATCTATGTTGATAATTCTTTTCTTATTAACTACCTCCTTTGTTTAGCAACAAGGCGAGTTATAATGTTTGCAACCGCTAAAAAGACTTCTAAACGAAAGAATTATCAGTGCATTCAATAACACTATTCAAGAATTACTTAGTTACTATTCATACTTTGTTAATCGCTCATGGTTCCCACAACCCTAGTTGTGGATTTAGTAACCCATAGTAGCAAGAACACAATTCATATTTTTAGATGAAGAAATCATGAACTTACGTAATGAATAGAAGAAACCCAGAATCTCAACTTGAATGTCAAAGTCAAAATCTTCAAAACTAACTTATGAAATCAAGAATTGCTAAAATTCCAAGTTAATCCCCAAAGCCACAAACTAGAACTACAGTAATAAAGTCTAACCCCCAAAAATAAGGTTTACATTCCCTATATATAAAAAACAAGTCCCAACTAAAAAGGAAACGAAATAAGGAAATAAAGTTTCTGGACACGGTTTTGATCTACGACACTGACCTACGGACCGTGGACTGACCTATGGTCCATAGGTCCCTTCCGTGGTTTAGGACTTAGGCAATTCTCCAACACTCATAATCTCCAGCTCTCAGTTGCATTCGACGGATCAGCAGGATGGATCGTGGTTCAATTTACGGTCCGTGGATCCTCCTCCGTAGTTTCATACTTAGACTTTTGAAATCATGTACTGGAACCCCCTTTTCTAAATTATTTGACGGAGCTATAGGACAGCCCGTCGGTCATCCTACGATCTGTAGTTTGTAGTCGTGGTTCCACACTTAGTCAAGAATTCCCTGATTTTTTCTTCAAGCTTTGCCTTTCCATCTACGTTCACCATCTACAAAACGTGACTGGGCATACGGTCCGTAGGTCACTTCCGTAGATGCCCTTTTCTACACAATTCTTCAGTTATGTCTCAATACTTCCACGTCCGAACTTATTTCCTGCAAACATGATAAAAACACATTAATACCAATACAAAATGGCCCTAGACACACACAACTCTTAAGCAAAATGTATTAAAAATGTCGTAAACTCAAGGTATATCACCTGTGTTCTTTTTCTATAAGGGAATGTTTACTTTTATGTTGAACCGGCATGTTTAGGATTGTATGTGTAGAAGTAAGTAGAAGAATGAAACCATGATGACATAAAGAACATGAAATTTATACCCGTCCAAAACTTTTGAAATGTGCTAGATGTATAGGCTTAATGAGTTGAATGTGTTGGATCTTGATATGACATGATAAGCACCGGTATGATCTCATGACTTAGGTTATAACTTGAACTAGGTTATCCAATATTTTGATAATGAAACAATGTGCCAAGTGTGTGTGAGAAGAGTTTGAATGTTCATGCATTATGTGACAATCTAGAACTTTCCCCGTTGGTCCTGCTAAGATAATCTAGTCTAGAAGTTGGGAAATGACCACAGGACCTTGTTCAAATAAGTCTACTCAAGCCTAAAAGTCAACCAAAAAAAATAAAAGATTCCCTTTGTGTAACACCCCGAAAACTAGTAGACTAATTAGAGCCATGGAAGAGGGCAAGATTCAAGGAAGAGGACTAGGGAAGTCCATTCTTACATGAACAATGCCTCACCTTCCACGACCACCACCACGGCTCGTGGTATGGCTTGTGGTGGGATAGGCAGTGGCTAAACAAAGGCTGCCCAAAATAGCCCCCTCCACACGAGCCATTTAATGGTTCATGGGAAGGCTCGTGGAGGTGCTTTAGATTTTTTGCGGTTAAGGGTAAGGTTGCCTAGCTACTGTATCATGAACACGAAAGGCACCACGGCTCGTGGAGCCTCACATGAAGGACTTTTTGCTAGACTTAGAGTTTAGGGTCAACTTCAAATGATCATATATCTTAGCTCAAGATGAATTTGTAGGGCCATGACCTATAAAATTAAAGGTCACAGGGTCTTCTTTCGAACGCCACCGAGTTTGCCCAATTTCCATCTCGGAGTAAAACGTTATTCCCGAAATAGTGAAGCAATGTCAGGCTGAAAATTATTCACGACCTGTTTGATGGTCCATGGTGATGATGACGATCCGTGAAGGCTACCTTCATGCCATTACGATAGTTTCCAGTCAGGGAAGTTCTCGGGTCTTTTCCCAATTATTTTAACTCAAAAATATGTCATTTTGCCCAAGCCTAGGACCCCTATATAAGTCATTTTAACCCCAAAACTCACCCAATTAAGTCCTTTATTCCAAGACCCAAATAAAATCCCCAAAAGCTCTCAAATATTTCTCTCTCTAAACCTTGAAGAAGAAGATAAAGAATAAATCTAGCTCAAGTCAAGTCCTCATTGTTTCAAGATTTGTAAGGCCTTATAACCAAGGTATGCTAGCTTATTCATCAATGGATTCTTCCATCCATGGAGTCCCCTAGAATTCCCCAACTTGATGAAGAACTTCCCCAATTCAAGTTAGGGTTTCTTCAATGTTGTGGGTTATGATGGATCCAATGAGTGAATATTGATTGTTTATGATTGAATTGGTAGTGAATTATGATATTATGATGAAGTTACATAGTTTCCATGGTTAGCCCTAGTCTAATTGATGAAATTGAAGAAATGTGGGTTTATGCCTTGTGAAGGGAAATTGAGTATACAGAGATGATCTTCTAGAATTTATGATATGTATAGTAATTGTTCAAGAATAGAAGAATGTAGACATGAATTGAATTACAATAGAGTATATATCATGGATCATGACTAGTAATGATTGAGATTGAACCTTTATATGAGATATGGTTAGAATTGCTTAAGAATGAAGCTAGTGACTAGAATGTCTTGTGATCTAGATGTGTGTGATGATTGTAAGAAGTAAAACTTGAGAGTATAAGGCTTGTAGCTATGAATGTTGATCACTAGGGCTTTGAGAGTTAAGTCTATATGAGAATAGTAGTCTAGTAGGTAGAATTGGGGTTAAAGGCCTATACTCACCTAGACTACCTTATGAATGTTTGAACGCATAAAGTGATAGAATCATTTGAACATGGGTTGGAAGTCAAGCACATCCCTCCATGAATTATGAGTTATGTAAGGCTTAATAGCTTTCCTAAGGGGGTGTATGCTTGACCCCAAGGGGATATTCACCATGAGATGGAAGTTCACACATAGTCGGGTCCAAGCTCCAAGTTGAAGGAGAACCACACCTAATTAAGTCCGAACTTCCAAGGTAAAGGAGAAGTATCACATAGTAGAGTCCGAGTTTCCCAAATTTGGTCTCATGAGATGGAAGCCTTCACCTAGTGGAGTTCAGGTTTCTAGTAGCAATCTCCATATCCACAAAACTGAGACATTTTTAAGAAGTATCTCGTAGTGTTCAAGAGGAACTAAGATATACTTAGAGGGACATCTCAAAGTGTTCCAATAGTAAAATGAACTAAGACATACTTGAAAAGGTATCTCCAAATGTTAAAAAGCATTAATGCACTTAGATATGCTTGAAGAAGCATTTCATAGTGTTCAACCTAATAATGAACTATGATGTGCTTGAGTAGTACCTCAAAGTGTTCTAAGGTTTAAAGAGAGGGATTAGTCCCTAACTAATGAGTTTATATGATTGCCTAAAGTGGTACTTAGTATGGATAGGATTATGGGGTCTTATCCATGCATTTCACAAGTATGACTTGAAGCTACTTATAAAGTGTTCTCTTATATGATGTATGTTTAGCTTGGATTGTTGCCATAGTTGTCTTCCATGATATGATTGACTAAAGGTGAAGAGTCTCTTGTCTATATGAAGTAAGCTAAGGATGAGATCAAAGGATAGTAAGTATGATATGATGACCAAAAATGCATACTTAGTGTGGATGGGATTATGGGTTCTTATTCATGCATTGCACAAGTATGCTTTGAGACTCATGAAAGTAGTGCTATTATGATATGAACGTCTAAGTATTGACTATGTGATGAATATGATGTATCTCTTATGTTCATTATTTATGCCTTATGTTGACAAATGCTTACATTATGTCTATGTTGGAGAATATGCCTATGACCATGTTATTATCTCGTATGCTTATGGCTTATGTCTTATGTTGGCTAACCCTTATGTTAAGCTCTTATGATGTTATGCTTGCTAACATAATTTGTATATTTGTACTAACGCATACTCTTTCCTACATTCTTATCAAATGTAGGGTCCGGCGATCTTGAGTTCCTTTCTTGTGGATAGGTTTCTAGTTGAGCAAGGAGTTGAAGACTTGGTGAGTCCGCATAGCATCGAGGATGTGATCACCCTTCCCTTATGTCTTTTATTTAAGTTTTATACAATTGTATGGGTTGCATCCCAAAGTTTATTCAAAGTTGTATTAGATGGTTTGAGACAAAGTGTATTAGCCTTCCACTTGCTTTTATAAAAGACTTCGATTGTATGGAAAAAGTTTTAAAATTTCCGCATCGTTTCTATTGCTTTGTGTTACGATATGCTAAGTGGCTTGTGTGAGGCCTCTTTCATGGGTCTAGTATGTCTTGCCACATCTAGCGTATACCCCTGGGTCATGACAAACTTGGAAATTAAAGAATAACGATTACAATGATTCTAGGATGTCTCAAAACCACATCTAGTAGAGTCTTGCTCATAATTGTGAAGCGCGCCACATTTATGAATGGGAGGATATTAGATGATTAGGAAACCTTACTTCTTCAAATTCTCTAAGTCGTGTGATAGAGTTTTAACTCTATAAGGTCTTTCTCCTAAGATTAAGGCTAAGAGAAGAGAGGGCAAGCAAGCTCTTCCTAGTGGTTCGGGTGTGAATGCCCCTAAGAAGAATAGGTTTTATGCTCTTCAAGCTAAAGGTGAAGAAGAGTGTGCTCCCGATGTGGATCCTGGCAGGTTGATAGCTTCTTACTTGATGTTTGTGACTTACTAGATTTTGATATTATCTTAGTGATGTTTTAGTTGTCCTCCTATAATGCTCTTATGTGATTGTAGAACCCGTATAGTCAAATTGTTAGTTCCTAAATGAGACTATCCGAGAGTGGAAGGGGGAAAGTCTATCTCCTAAGTTTGGGTTATGTCTTGTCTTGAAGTTGACTTTGGGGTTGCATGTACCAGTTAAGGTGAGGGAGATAAGTTCAAGTGTTGACCACCTCAAAAGAGTTAGTTATATTTTTAAGATTGATCTTAGGTATGATCATTATGAGTAGGATGTTTAGATAATACCTAGATATGTTCTGTTAGTAGACTCTACCAAGGGTAGTGTTATGACTAAGATGGTTCTGGATCGTCTTGTGTTCTATGTAAAGGTTAAGTAATGTATTGATCCAACCTTAGTATAATTGAAAGAGACGGTACTTAGAAAGTTCGTCGGGGTTCCCTCCCAAGGTGGAGATGGTGTGCCTAGATAGCAAGGTCATAATGTGTTCCTAATGAGTATGATATGGGCTTACTTGAAACATCCCTAAGTTCCTTAGAATGTTTGGGAGTAAATGAGAGCTCTTCCTAAGAGGGAGTTCTGGTTTAGATGTTCGACTAGCAAGTTTAGCAAGTGAGCATCAAGAGAGAGTTCCTTAAGTTGTTAGCTCCTTGTTTAGAAAGGCATGTGTGTTTTATGGGTTGCCATGATTTTTCCTGTGTTATGCATGTTCATAAGAACTTTGTGTTTTGAAAGAAAATGAATTTATATGATTTCTTGTTCATCATGTTGTTGTGCATTTAGTATGAGTTGCTTATATGCTTCATGAGATGAATTGTCGAGCATGCTTTAGTTATGCTTTTTTAGAGTAAATTGCATATTGACTACTTGAGATGGTGTTGAGCATGCTTTTAGTTGGATAAGGTAGTTCCTCCTATGAATATAAGAAATATTGAGATTTCATGCATTATGGGTTGATAGATGTAGTTCCTGCTCCCTTGTGATGCATTGAGTATGTTTGAATTGGAGTTGATGTTTCCTCCTTCGAATTGTGCATTGTTTTGATGTTGCATGCATGATGGGCTTCTAGTCTTGAGTCTTTACTTTTGTAAGGTGTCTAAAGTGTCATTCAAGTATGAATGTTCCCAAGGGAGAGATATTGTAACACCCCGAAAACTAGTAGACTAAACTTGGGCTAAGTGTGAGAGTTAGAGAAAAGGAAGAGGACTAGGGCAGTCCACTTTTACATGGAAACTACCTCACCTTCCATGACAACCACCATAGCTCGTGGTGAGGACCACGGCTCGTGGTGTGGCTCGTGGTGGGCTAGGCAGTGGCTAAACAAAGGCTGCCTAAAACAATCCCTTCCACAAGAGCCGCCTCACGGCTCGTGGGAAGGCTCGTGGTGGTGCCTTAGATTTTTAGGGGTTAAGATGAAGGTTGCCTAGCTATTGTATAATAACCACGAGAGGCACCACGTCTCGTGCTATGCACCACGGCTCGTGGAGCCTCATGTGAAGGGCTTTTCGCAAGACTTAGAGTTTAGGGTCAACTTAAAATGATTATATCTCTTAGCTCAAAATGAATTAGGTGGGCCATGACCTATAACAATAAAGGTCTCTGAGTCCTCTGTCCAACTCCACCGAGTTTTCACAATTCCCATCGTGGAATAAAAAGTTAAGCCCAAAATAGTGAAGCACTGTCAGGCTGAAAAATCTTCACGACCCATTTGATGGGCCATGGTGATGATGACGATCCGTGAAGGCGTCCTTCATTCCATTTCGGCAGTTTCCAGTCAGGGATCTTCTTGGGTCCTTTCCCAATTGTTTTAACTCAAAGATATGTCATTTTTCCCAAGCCTAGGACCCCTATATAAATCATTTTAACCTCAAAACTCACCTAATTAAGTCATTTATTCCAAGACCCAAATAAAATCCCCGAATGCTCTCCTCTTAGATATTTCTCTCTCTAAGACTTGAAGAAGAAGATAAAGAATCAGGCAAGGTCAAGTCAAGTCTCCATTGTTTCAAGCTTTATAAGGTCTTATAAACAAGGTATGTTAGCTTATTCGTCCATGGATTCTTCCATCCATGGAATCCCCTAGTAATGATTGAGATTGAATTTTTATGATGAGATATGGTTAGAATTACTTAAGAATGAAGCTTGTGACTAGAATGTCTTGTGATCTAGATATGTATGATGATTGTTAGAAGTAAAGCTTTAGAGTAAGGCTTGTAGTTATGAATGTTGATGGCTAGGGCTTTAAGAGTAAAGTCTATATGAGAATAGTAGTCTAGTAGGTAGAATTGGGGTTAAAGGCCTATACTCACCTAGACTACCATATAAATGTTTGAATGCATAAACTGATAGAATCACTTGAACATGTGTTGGTTGTCAAGGACATCCCTCTATGAGTTATGAGTTAAGTAAGGCTTAATAGCTAGTCAAAGGGGGTGTATGCTTGACCCCAAGAGGATATTGACAATGAGATGGAAATTCACACATAGTTGGGTCCGGGCTCCAAGTTGAAGGAGATCCACACCATGAGTCCGGACTTCCAAGGTAAAGGGGAACTCTTACATAGTAGAGTCCGAGTTTCCCAAGTTAGGTCTCATGAAATGGAAGCCTCCACCCAACGGAGTTCGGATTTCTAGTAGCAATCTCCATATCCATGAAACTAAGAGATGTTTAAGAAGTATCTCATAGTGTTCAAGAGGAACTAAGATATACTTAGAGAGGCATCTCATAGTGTTCCAATAGTCTAATGAACTAAGATATACTTGAAAAGGTATCTCCAAGTGTTCAAAAGCATTAATGAACTTAGACATGCTTGAAGAAGCATCTCATAGTGTTCAACCTAATAATGAACTAAGATGTGCTTGAGAAGTTTCTCATAGTGTTCTAAGGTTTAAAGAGAGGGACTAGTCCCTAACTAATGAGTTTTTATGATGGCTTAAAGTTTTACTTAGTATGGGTTGTGTAACGACCCTAAAAATGAACTAGTGAAACTAACGCCTAACGTGTGTGCGTTTGTGTTTGTCTTGAGTTTTGAAGGTGTTGTGATGTTGTCCCGATTCATAATTGAGATGTTTAGGGATTAGACGTCAAGGTACGACTCCCCAAGGACCACCCTAAGGGTCCTTGAGGAGGACCCTAAGTCTAAACCCCAAGACCCCAAGGAAACCACCAAGCTTCCAAAATATTGTGAACCACAGAAGCAATCCACGGCCAGTTGATTGATCTACGGCTCGTGGTTTTGCTTAGTAGGTCAGGCCCCCTCATGGTGTGTCTCTGAACCAAACCACGGTTGGACAGTACATCCCGTGGACCAATCCACGGTCCGTGGATGGGGTTCGTGAGTGGCACCTGCTTGCTGTCAAGTGACACGGCCAAGTGAGGGGTGAATTGGTAAATTCACCCCAAGTCTTTTAAAGTGAATGGATGGTTATTTTTGGTGTATTAACATATTTTAAGAGTATTAAAACATTGAAACCCTCATTTAAATTTCACCTCTCAAATCAAAACCCTTCCCTCCTAAAAAGTTCTCTCTAGAAACTCCATTGGAGATCAAGGTCAAGATCAAGCTAGGGTTGGAGATTTCAAGGTGTTTCTTCTTAAAATTCATGGGATTATTCAAGTATAAGTTATTGGTGATCCTTTATCTAGGGTTATCTTTCACCCTAGAGTCAATTTCAAAGAAGTTTTCAAAGTCTTCAAGTTTCTCAAAAACCTAGATTTCACTCAATCTCATGGGTTCTTGCATCAAACGTTTTCAAATGATAAATTATGATTATGTTGATCTTTAATTGATTATTTAAGATGATTTTACTCTATGAACCCATGATTTCTATCGATTCCTAAATTTCACCTAATAAAGTGGGTTTGATAATTATGAATGAATGATGGTGGATTTATGCTTAGATTATTGAATTTTATCATCATGTATGTCTAATAATGGTGAATTGTTGATTAATTGAGGAATTGTGATCATAGCCTTGAAAGGGCAAGTTTGACCTAATTTCATGTTAAAGTAGAATTGTTCTTGAATTGTTGATCCACTTGAAAGGTGGAGGTGTTTACTTACTATGTACATTGTGATCATGGCCTTGAAGGCATAGTTTGAGGAATTGGAGTATTATCATGATAATGTGTAGGTGAAGGTATAATGTGAAGGATTTGCATGTGATTTCAATGATAGAATGATCATCTTGTTTAGAAGCTAATTGTGTTAGGATTGAATGTTATCTCTCTATTAACACTCATGAATGTTGATGATGGAATGTGAAGGGTTCTATAATGTAATGTGGTATATCTTAAATTGGTAGGCTTAGGTGCCCTCTTCTTGATAAATGAAAGCTATGATTGAATGTGATCTCTTGAATTGGTAGGCTAAGGCATCCTTTTCTTGTATTGAAGAATGTGATCATGAATGAAGTATCTTGACTTGGTAGGCTTAGGCATCCTTTTCTTGAATAATGAATGTATCTTGACTTAGTGTCTTAATGATCATGAATCGGTAGGCGTAATATTGGTAGTCCTTTCATAAATGACTAATGAATGTGTAGATGACTTAGAATTGGTAAACCTAAGGTTGGTAGCCTTTTCTTAAATGAATGGATGAATGTCTTAGATTGGTAGACCTAATGTTGGTAGCCTTCTATAAATGACTAATGAGGTATTTTAGACTATGTCTTGAACCGGTAGACCTATTGTTGGTGGCCCTTAATGATGAGTCTAGAACCCAATGTGAATGTATAACCATGAAGCGGTAGACCTAATGGTGGTGGCCTCCTTATTGTGTGAAATGATGAACTTAGAGATGGTAGACCTAATGGTGGTGGCTCTCTCTAGGGAAGTCAAGAGCTATCCTTAAAGTACCTTGAATCGGTAGGCCTATTAGTGGTGGCCCTTTCTTGGGAAAGTACTTTGGGTCGGTAGGCCTAATAGTGGTAGCCCTATCAAGTACAACAATGTAATGAATGAACTACTCTATGGGAATGGAGGTTAAGCACTGAGTGGATATGGCTACGATGGTGGCTCTCCCAATGTTATGCTAGAGTCCAATGAAGATCTTCCATACCCCATAACTATGTGCCTACATAGGATGTTTACTAGTTCTACCCTTGGCAAGTAGAACACCCTTCTTCGGTGTGGGGTCACACGACACCGAATTCCATGATTTAGCTCTCATGGTCTATGTCGGTTAATGCCTATTCCCATCATGTGAGATGTGCATTATGGTTTCTTGAGGAGTTCTACAAAGTGTGGGTAGTAGTATGGGATGATATCCATGCATTGCACGAGTAGGCTTTGAGAGGATAATAGTGAGTTCTCTAAGTCTTAATGACTATGGTTTGAATGTCCTCCTAGGAAGAAGTTAAGGCGAATGTTGATCTAGTGTATAATAAATGAAAGTCCTCTCAATGCATGAATGTGTCCTAATGAAGTTAATGAAGAATGTTAACTCATATATGCCTAAAGGCAAAGATGCATGCTATACTTGGATTGTATTATGAGTTACTTCCTTTTCATGTCTATTGTATATGAATGTGCCTTGTCTATGGTGACTTCAAAGGAGTACTTAGTGTGAGTAGTAGTATGGGATGCTACTTGTACATTGCACAAGTATGACTTAGAGTTGTCTTAGATGATGGTCTTAATGTGATGATGTGATTCATGTGATATTTATGTGTCTTATATGCTCTATTGTGTAAAGGTGAAAAGGATGAATGGTAAGTTCACTTTTGGTGACCTTAAGGTGGTACGTTAGTGTGGGTGGTGGTATGGGACGCTATCCATACATTGCACAAGGTATAGCTTGAGGGCTACTTGAGGTAAAGGTAAAGGGCTATATATGTGATTTTGACTAAATGTGAATTATGTGACTTTGTATGTTGGTTGTGACTTATATTATGCCTCTTGTATCAATGTTCATGAAGTTTGACAAAAATGGCATAAAAACATGGCTTTCAATCCAATGTCCCTTTTTAAGAATGTTTTTGCATGGTCATCATACTTAGTACATCTAATGTGCTAACCCCATTCTTTTCCCTTTTAACCAAAGTGTAGTCTTTGGAGATGTTGGTGTTCTATGCTTGAAGGATAGGTTTCTAAGGTGCTTGAACATGAAGACTTGGTGAGTCTTCATAGTTTCGAGGAAATAACCCATCATGTTCTTTTTATGTCTTTATTTTATGTTAAAGCTTTGTATGGGCTAAGTCCCAAAGTTGGATTCAAAGTATTAGATGGTTTGAGACATAGTGTACAAAGTCTAGAAAGTGTTTCGTTTGCTTTTTAATAAAATGTCTTCAATTGTAAAGGAAAGTTTTAAATTCTTCTCTATTTTCAAGTATCTTATGCAATGAATGAGCTATAAGGCTTGAATAAGTCCCTACGGGGTCGAGTACGGTTTATTACGACAAGGGGGTGCTCTTGGGTCGTGACAAGTCGGATTATGGGGTCTTATCCATGCATTTCACAAGTATGACTTGAAGCTACTTATGAAGTGTTCTCCTATATGATGTATGTGTAGCTTGGATTGTTACTATAGCTGCCTTCCAGGATATGATTGACTAAATGTGAAGAGTCCCTTGTCTATAAGAAGTAAGCTAACGATAAGATCAAAGGATAGTAAGTATGATATGAAGACCAAAAAGGGATACTTAGTGTGGATGGATTATGGGGTCTTATTCATGCATTGCATAAGTATGCTTTGAGGTTACTTATGAAAGTAGTGCTATTATGATATGAAGGTCTATGTATTGACTATGTTATGAATATGATATATCTCCTATGCTCATGGATTATGCTTTATGTTGACAAATGCTTACATTATGTCTATGCTGGAAATTATGCCTATGACCATGTTATTATCTCTTATGCTTATAGCTTATGGCTTATGTCTTATGTTGGTTAAACCTTATGTTAAGCTCTATGATGTTATGCTAGCTAACATATTTAGTACATTTTGTACTAACGCATACTCTTGCCTACATTCTTATCAAATGTAGGGTCCGGCGATCTTGAGTTCCTTTCTTGTGGATAGGTTTCTAGTTGAGCAAGCAGTTGAAGACTTGGTAAGTCCTCAGAGCATCGAGGATGTGATCACCCTTCCCTTATGTATTTTCTTTATGTTTTAGACTATTGTATGGGTTGCGTCCCAAAGTTTAACATGTGTACCTTAACTTTGGCCAAAAGCCTAAGTTGAGGGTGATTAATTCCAAAAGTTACCTTAATCTTGGCACTGGTCAGACATCGGATATTGTGTACCTCAACTCATGCAAAATACATAAGTTGAGGGTGTCTATGAAAAAGGAAATCGATAGAAAGGGTATGAAATGAGTTTTGAGTAGAAGAAAGAAAGAAGCAAAAGAAAAACATGTGACTAAAGTCAAAAGACACAAAAAGAGGAATGACAAAAATGCTGAAAATAAAAATAATATATGTATATATATATATTATTAAATGTGCTAAGAAATATGAAATATAAGAAAAAGAAGAAAGTGAAAAATAAGAGCGACAAAGTCAAAGTCACATTTGTGCTGAAGAGAGTCAAAGGAAAGAGCAAAAAATAAAAAGATGTCAAGAATTGGTTGAGAAAAGAGGTAAAAAAATCCAATGTAATGTCAAGAAGGACAGAAAAGTTACTAAAAAGTACCCAAATGTACCCTACCTGACCCTGATCTTACGTTACAAGCTAAGAAAGTCCTAAAGTGATCCTAGTGACTAGTTTGGAGAGTCTATGTAGTGAAAATAAGGGCAAGCCTATGGTATTTAGCACTAACTGTATTTGAAGTCACTTCTGAGGGTGAGTGTTGAATGAATCCTTAAACTTGAAATTCATATCTATTGTGTAACAAAAGATTTTTTTTGCAGTGAGGGCACTAGTACATTGTTGGAGAGTTGGTACCTTGGTGATTGTGAAAAGTGTATGTTGTGATGACTATTTGTCGATATATGTCATGTTTTGATCCGCATAAGTTAGCTTGTTGAGTCTAGATGAAAAGATTTGCACTAAATGATGGAATTGATTGAGAAAGCCATGTGATTGCTTGAGTTTGTACGTATGCTTCTATATAAGAGTCGTTTAGACTTTTAGTGTGTCGCTTGAGGACAAACAACAAGTTTAAGTTGAGGGTGTTGATATACCATGAGTTTACGGTATTTTTAATGCATTTCACTTAAAGTTTGTGTGTGGCTTGGGCTAGTTTGTTATTAGAAATAATGTTTTGTGGGTAATTCTTGCAAGAAATAGGCTTGGATGCGGTTGATGAAGATGCGAGCTGAAATTTTGCAGAAGTAGCCAACCACAGATAGTAGGTCCAATGATGGACCGTAGGTGGGCAAGCGTAGGTGGAAGATAAGGGAAGACTGACCAAGTGTGGAACCACGCAGGCATCGACGGACCGTAGGTCCACCCACGGGTCGTCCTGCACATCCATCGATAAGATCAGAGAATTTGAGGTTCTAGTACCTGATTTATTTTCCAAGTGTTGGTCCATGGAGGGTGACCTACAGACCGTAGGTCAACCCACGGTCCGTAGGTCGAGAGTCAACAGAAATCGCATCTGAGCAGTTTATTTCCTTATTTTGTTTCCTACTTAATTTGGGATTTGTTTTCTATAAATAGGAGTTGTAATCCTCATTTTGGGGGGTTAGACATTATTGTGAACTTCTAGTTTTTGTCCTTTGGGAATTAATTTACAAACTATTAGCAATTCAATTTCCGAATTTCGTTTTATACAAATTTCACTTTGAAATTCAATTTAAGATTTCGGGTTTCATTTAGTCTAACTGTAAGTTCATGAATTCCTTCAATTTAATTATGAATTGTGAACTCTCAAGCTTGAGTACCTAAATCCACAACTAGTGTTGTGAAAACCATGAGCAATTAACAATGTATGAATAATAATTAAGTAATTCTTGGATTGTGTTTATGCATGTATTATTAATCCTTTTGTTTAGAAGTCTTTCTAGCGGTGCGCAACGTTAGAACTCGCCTTATTCCTACTTGCCGGACCAAGGAGGTAATGTATGAGAAAAGGATTAAACAGCGATTTAGTCGATGCTATCTAAGAGTCTGATGTCAATTGGAGTGAGGGTGAAAACTAAACTACTTTGATATGACAACTAATATGGGGTAAAGGTAAGGGTTAGTAAAGCATACATCCGTAGACGGACCAAGTTGCGTGGTGAAATTCCCTACTTGGAGGACCAATCACTTAGGGATACCTAATTTACCAACTCTGCATGTCAAACACTAGGAAAGGATTACTATTATTACGATTACTACGTTAAAAGCTTATGGGAAACACATATACCCTAGTTTCCATCTCATATTGATAACTCAAAGTTTGAAACTTGTTTGCTTCTTAATTAATCAACAATTTGTTACTTTAAATACAAATCCCCCCTGTTTACTTTTCTTCGGAAGTAGTTTGACTAACCGAATCTAATTGTTAGTTAAGTTTAAGTCTAAACTATATTCCTCGTGGGATCAACCCCAACTTACAATTTGGGTTCTTTATTTGACAACGATCGCTTATACTTCTTTAAGGAGGTGTAATTTGAGTGTACCATTGTACGAGCATGCAAAAGGAACTCTAAAGCACAGACAT
This sequence comes from Solanum acaule, assembly GCA_036250505.1. NCBI lineage: Eukaryota > Viridiplantae > Streptophyta > Magnoliopsida > Solanales > Solanaceae > Solanum > Solanum acaule. The sequence goes on from JAJOOR010000369.1 coordinate 24,001, forward strand.
AAGCTTGAACTAATAAAAGGAAGGACATACTCACCTCATCTCATCTCAACTTAAGAATACTCAACTCAACTAAAGGATAATTAACTCAATTCAATATAAAAGAAACAATAAAGATGCAGTATAACAAAAGTTTTTCAAATAGTGGATAATAACTCAAATGTATATAAAAATACAATAATAACTCTTTTACTCTTATTTGGGAGATTCTCTAATCGACAACCATCACTATGAGCTACATGATGATACAGTGTCTCGCCCACGCTGCCAGAACTGTCCTATACCTTGCGGAGTATAGGACATCCTCAACTAAGTGGATCCACTAAGTTATGCTTAAAAGCAATAAGGGGTCATCTAAAAAGTATGACCTTTTACCCATGTTACGACCTAGGGGTACACCCTATATGTGGCATGGTGTACTAGACCCCGAAATGCCTAACACAAGACACTTAGCATATCATAATATAAGATACATAGAAATGATACGGAAATTTTAAACTTTTTTCATACAATCGAAGTCTTTAATAAAAGCAAGCGGAAGTCTACAACACTTTGTCTCAACCCATTTGTTACAACCTTAAATAAAACTTTGGGACGCATCCCATACAAAAGTCTAAAACATAAAAGAAAGACATAAAGGAAATGGTGGCTTTATCCTCGATACTATGAGGGCTCACCAATCTTCAACTTCTAGCTCCCACTAAGAACCTAGCCTCGAAGATAGAACTCAATGTCGCCGAACCCTACATTTGATAAGAATGTAAGCAAGAGTATGCATTTGTACAAAATGTACTAAATATGTTAGCTAGCACAACATCATAAGAGCATATCATAATGGTTAGTCAACATGAGATAAGCATAAGAGATAACAACATAGTCCTAAGCATAATCTCCAACATTGACATAATGTAAGCATTTATCAACATAAGGCATAGTCCATATACATGTGAGATACTTCATATTCATAATATAGTCCATACTTAGACCTTCATATCATAAGAGAACTATCTCATAAGTAACCTCAAAGCATACTTGTGCAATGTATGAATATGACCCCATAATCCCATTCACTCTAAGTATTACTCTTAGGCCACCATAATCATACATACCATTCTTTAGTCTCATTCTGAGCTTACTTCATATAGACAAGGGACTCTTCACCCTTAGCCAAACATATCATGGAAGGCACTTTAGCAACAATCCAAGCTAATCATACATCATATAAGAGAAACACTTCATAAGTAGCTTCAAGTCATACTTGTGCAATGCCTGGATAAGACCCCATAATCCTACCCATACTAAGTACCACTTTAGGCTATCATACATACTCATTGGTTGGGGACTAGTCCCTTTTTACTATTTTCCATTATTCATTTTAGGTACTTCTCTACTTACTACAAGGCAAGTCAATACACATGAATGATTCTTATTTAACAATTCAAGGCTACAAAGGAATAGCACCCTACTAGGCTAGACCAAGCTACCATGGAAGGCATACTAACATGCAAGTCCAAGCTACTATTTCTAAACCAAGCTAATCATCTTTCTACCATAACTACATTATGCTAAATCCAACTACCATGGAAAGCATGCTATCATGCAAGTCCAAGATATACAAGGAAAGGCACAAGTTCTCCATTCTAGCTACCATGCAAGCATTCTATGATGCTACTACAAGCTACCCTTAGGAGAGTATGATTTATCAATCCTAAGCTACCATGAAATGGTCTTGGCCAAACCAAGTCAGGCTACCATGAAATGGTCTTGGCCAAACCAAGTCAGGCTACCATGAAGGCATTTTATAATTCTTGTTCAATCTACCCTTAGGAGAGTGTGATTCCTCAATCCTAGGCTACCATGACATCTACTAACTCAAGCTACCATGAAAGCATTCTATAATGCTAGTTCAAGCTATCCTTAGGAGAGTGTGATTACTCAATCCTAGGCTACCATGAAATGGTCTTGTCATACAAAGTCAAGTTGTACATGAAGGGATCTTATGTCACAACTTCAAGCTATTCTAGTCTATCATGATTTGATTTATCTTAGGTGAGTAAACCCTTCAACCTAGAATCATTCTCTGTGTGAAACCCTTTCACACTCAATGGTCATACATAGGTGTGTGTACAAGGCTTGCCTCTCCACAACACAACAACATAACTCAAGCTATCATATGTAACATACTTCTAGAGGTGTAGAGATTGTTACTAGGAACCCGACCTCTACTACCGAAAGAGCTCCCATCTCATTAGATTACTTTGGAAACCCAACATTTACTAACGGGAAAGCTTCCATCTCATATTCAACCTCATATGTTGACCCTTGGGTTATGCATCATAAACATTCATTAGGTAGATTAAGTGGGTAAAGTCCTTCCACAACATTAATGTTTACTAGTCTACAATTTTCATATAGGCTTCAGTCCCAAAGCCTTGACATACATAATTCATCATATTAGATTTACTCTCAAAGCCTTAGTGATCAACATTCATAACTACAAGCCTTAATTTCAAATCTTTACTTCTTACAATCATTATACATATCCAGATCACAAGGTGTTCTATTCATATACTTCATTCTTGAGTAATTCTAATCATAAATCATCATAAAGGTTCAATGTCAACCATCACTAGTCATGATCCATCATATATACATTGCTCTAATTCAATTCATGTTTACATGTTTCTATTCTTGAACAATTACTATACATATCATCAATTCTAGAAGATCATCTATGAATACTCAATTTCTCTTCACAAGGCATAAACCCTCATTACTTGATTTCATCAATTAGACTAGGGTTAACAATGGAAACATGTAATTTCATCATATTATCATGATTCACTACTAATTCAATCATAAACAATCAATATTCACTCAATTGGATCAATATCCATCATAACCCACAATATTGAAGAAACCCTAACTTCAATTGGGGAAGTTCTTCTTCTTCACAATTGGGGGATTTCTAGAGGACTCCATGAATGGAAAAATCCTTGGATGAATAAGCTAACATACGTTGGTTATAAAGCCTTACAAAGCTTGCAACAATGGAGTCTTGTTCTTGAGCTAGCTTCAAGCTCTTTCTTCTTCTTTAAGTATTATAGAGAGAAATATTTGAGAGGAGAGTTTTTGGGGTTTCGATTTGGGTCTAGGGAATTAATTACTTGAATGGTAAGTTTAAAGGGTTAAAATATCTTATATAGGTGTACTAAGTCTATACAAAATGATCTCACTAAATAACCATCTAATTGGGAATTTTCCATTTTGCCCTCAAAGGGAAGCGTGGTGCCAGGCACCAGGATAGGACTCACCAGCCGTGGTCAAGACCACTAGCTGTGGTCCTACCCGTGGTCCATGGACCAGTGGCTATGGCTTGAGGTCTTGGCCCCCAATAATTGAAGGAAACTTCACGGCCACTCCCACGAGCCATCTAGGCCTTCATGAGCCGTGAAGTGGCTCATGCGGCCAACTTGGGCAACCTTGAGGGGCACACTGCCTCACCACCATGGGTGGAACCATGATCTGTGGTGGCCACCACGAGCCATGAAGGCTCTCCTGGTAATGGGTAGTGCCATGGCAAGCATGGGGCAGCCTTGGCTCTTGCCTTGGCCCTTGGCCTTTTGCCTTGGCTCAAGCCCTCTTGGCCTTGACTTGTAGCCCTCAAACTTATCCCTAGATGGTATACTAGAATATGGGGTGTTACAACCCATGTTAGTATATGTCACGACTTGAGCCTATGCGCCGGACGTAACACGGCATACTTGACCCCGAAGGGGTCTCGTACAAGCCCTTAGCATAGTCATAGCATAACATCATAGAATAATGCGGAAAATTTAAAACTTTCTTACAATCGAAGTCTTCTTTCATAAAAGGAAAGGGAATCTAACATAGTACTCACAAACCATCTATTACAATTGAAGTTCAAGGAAATAGGGTCACAGCCTAATACAAACGAAAAATGAAATGTCTAATCATAAAAAGAAAGTAACATCAAATGACTCTCGTCCTCGAATGCATGAGGACTCACCAACAAGCTTTGGGAATAAGGATGTCCAAGCTTGAATCAAGAGGGGAACCCTTTAGTGACCGGAACCTACACTTTGTAGAAAAATAGAAGAAATATGGGTTAGCACAATAATGTACTAAGTATGGAAACCTATGCATAAAACCAATTAAAACATGATAAAAAGGGACATTTAGCTCAAAACCATGCCTTTGCCAAGTTTGAGAAACCAATATGCACAAAGAGTATGTAATTCAAGTCACAAGTATAAATCTCATTTGAATCATTATAACACAATGGAAGCATTCCTTAGGTACCATCGATTCATACTTGTGCAATGCATGGATGGCATCCCATAATACCATTCACACTAAGTAATCCTCTTAGGCCACCCAAGTCATACCTTTCATGTTTGTACTCCATCATAATAAACATTTACATATAAGACCTCATTCATGTACATTTACTTATATAAAGGAAAGTCAAGCATGTCCTTTATTCATTTAGTACATATATTATAAGAGTCTTCATTAACATAGGAGAACTCCACTACAACCCTTCTCAAAGTCCACTTGTGCCATGTATGAATGAAGTCTCATACCCTCATTCATACTAAGTCAACCTCTTTGAAAAGTCATAGTGTTAGTTCATAATTGTATCTTTGTCATTTAGGGAAATTTAGCATAACCGACATAGACCATGTGAGCTACATGGAATCCGGTGTCGTGTAACCCCACACCGAAAGAAGGTGTCCTACTTGCCTAAGGTAGAACTTAGAATGTATTAGCTTTTAGGTGGATCCAATAGGTAAGTTCTATGTGGGTACATAGTTACGGGATGGCGAGATTTCTTCTAGAGAACCCGACCTATTATATTGATAGAGGGGTTTCCATCTCATGAGATCATGTGTAGTAGACCCGGCCTATTGTATTGACGGGAAAGTCTCTACCTCACTTTCCACATCTACTCGGTGCTAAACACTTGTTTCCCAACTTTACTTTAATTAATCTTTGAATTAGGCTGATACACAAATAAGAGTACTTGACACTCTATTCAACGTAATTCATAAAGTAGCTCATGGATTCATTAGGTGAGAATGGACTTTCAACCTAGAATCTCAATTAGTATGTGAGAAGAACTTTCACACCATGTACATTGTGTGTTTCATGAGGATGACCTCTCAATCAACAGAATAGACTCAGAATAAACATAGAAACTTCACGCATCATCATGTGTAGAGGTATAAGAAAGATATCTATCAATTCAATACCACAATCAACACAATAATTAAACACCTCCACCTTTCAAGTGGATCAATAGCATTATGCACAATTTATCTTAACATGTATAAACCCTAGCAAGTTTCCTTTCAAGGCAATACATTTAGATCAATCCCAAATTCAAGAATTATCATACTATATAGGGAGATATCATGATTCAAAAACACAATCTATATAAATACAATCAATTGATAAGCTCTCATCATCAATCAAATCATACTACAATTCACAATTTCAGAAAAAGGGGTAATCATGGGTCCAAAAGGAGAATTTTATCAAATAACAACAATACTCCATTAATCCAACCAAAATTCATCATATCTAACCATAATCAATCATAAATAATCAATTGAAAACGTTTTGGAAGAAGACCCATGTCATGGATTGAAACCCTAGAATTGGGAAAGTTAGAAAATATATTTTGAAGGGGCTCTTTGGGGATAAATTCCCAAAGATGAAAGCATCCATACCTTGGCTAAGAAACTCCAAGAAATTTGGGGAGTAACCTTGAAAAACCTAGCTTCAATGGCTTCTTCTTCTTTCTTGAGCTTAGAGAGAGAATTTTTGAAGAAAGGAGAGGGAACTATTCTAATTGAGGGATTTTGAAATAATGAATTGTAAATTGGTATTTTATATTTTTAATACTCTAAAAATACTTTAATTAACTTAAAATAATCGTCCCTTATGTTAATATTCATAAAAGGAAATTGCTAAACCACCCCCACTTAAGTCGAGCCAAAACCAGAACCTTTAGGTCTGGTCCACGGACCCAAACCATGGACCGTGGATGGGTCCACAGACCGTCCTGTTGGTCCGTTGTTTGTGGCTGGGGCATGTAAATAGGGGGTTTGCCTTGGGGAGATTAAGTCTCAACCCACGATCCCAAACCAAGAATCGTGGGTCCACCTACGGACCATGGGTGCCCAAGTCGTGGTTCATGCTATTTTTTACAGCTTTTAGGGCCCTCCCTAGGGTCCTCTTCAAGGACACTTGGGGGTCCTCGGGGGGGTCAAGCCTTGACATTACTAAAACCCTAGTACTAGGCTAGGGCATTCATTTTAGGGTTTTGACCTTACGTTTGACTACGTTTAAGCGACTAGTTTATGGGTTAGGCTCTAGTGTAGGTCATTAGGTTTCTATGGTGTTACAGTATACATGGTTTATGAGAATTTTGAGTTGTCTGAACTCATCCCCATATAGGTGCTCAATACTACTCCAAATAATATATAACTCATGCTCATATGTTTAAAAACATAACTCATCCTCAACTTGAGATTATTACTCCAAAGGATCCCTAAAATGAGATAATGCTTAAAATCTCCTCATGAACTCGTTTATAAATCAAGGTTATCCTCTCATTTTAAATGTAAAAGTGTTTACACTTGAGAATACTTAGTTCCTTTATATTCATTTTGAAACATTAAACTCAACTCTCCTCATTCTCATACTAAAGTACTCAAGTCTTAAATCAAGTTTTAAAAGAGTGTGAAGACTTCTCAAAATGATTCAAAAGAACTTCTTGAACTTTCCTATCAACTTTACTTTAATTTTAAAATACAAATTAGGAGGTGTGATTAGGATATACATAATCTCTCAAGGAATAATGAAGATATTAAGTGTGGATATCGAGAAAATAACATATGTACGATTCGAGGGAACACACACGCAAAGATGGATGGAAGGGTAGGGGACCTAGCGCACTGAGTGGCGCGGGGTGCCAACTCCAAAACTACTGAACAGTAGTTGGGACACACTGAGTGGCATGCTGTGCTAGGTGCCAAACTACTGGGCAGTAGTTCTAGCGTAGTGATGGTGCGCCGCCCTATGCCCTTGCCCAGAAATTTGACGAATTTTCTTGCTCTAATTCAAGGCCTAACTCATCTAGAAACGAATGATTCACCCCCAAACTCATTTAGATTCATAAATCCACTAAAATTAATCAAAAACACACTCAAAATCCCTCAATAATAACACTCAACCGCAAGACCCTCACCTCAAAGTCTCAACAAAACTCCATTGTTAAAGAATGAACCATAAAAACCTCAAGAACTCAACAAGAACTGCAATATACTCAATCTCATGGATGAATTCATAAAGGGAACTCATGATTGGAGTGAGGGTGAACAAACACAACACTATGAAAACATTTCTTGAAAGAACTAAGTTCTTGGCGATTTTCCTCCAATTCTTGAAGAACTCTTGAAACCTCTTATTTTCTCTTCTTGGACTTCTCTCTAAAACCTTGAGCATGTCTTGGAATTGTGAAAACTGATATTAATCACTCTAGACCCCTATTTGGGTGGAAAATTGTGTAAGGCTGGCGAGGTAATGAGAAGACCAAAATACCCCTCTCAAAATAGATGAAATGCTTTAACTAGATAGACTGCACTCAAACGGGCATATCACTTTCATCCGAACTTAGAATTTAGCAAACTCTACGGTGTTGGAAAGAGGACTCAATGACCTTCGATTTGATATCTTCTGGGCCACCTAACTCATCATGTTCTGAATTTTATGGTCGTTTGAAGTTGACCCAAAACTCACAATTGAAGAGTAACTTCTACCAATCTCAATTTAGCTCTTTCTAAATTTGGCTCTTTATAAGACCGAGATGTTACAATATCTCCCCCTTGGGAACATTATTCCTCAAATGAGATCACTATAAATAGAAATGAGAATGGAAACAAATAACACCCATCTCAAACATCCAACATGCAATTTAACACAACTTAGCATTTCAACGTAAAGAGTACCAAGAAAAAGTTAATACCTTAGTCTAGAATTTCTCCGAAAGAAAAGAGATGTGGGTATATCTTCTTCATATCCTCCTCGGCCTCCCAAGTAGCTTCCTCAATTAATTGATTCCTCCATAAGACCTTTACCGATGCAACCTCCTTGGTCCTCAACGTGCGAACTTGACGATCAAGGATCTGAATGAGTATCTCATCATAAGATAGGATGTCCTTACTACCAATATTCTCAGTAGGTATAATAAGTGAATGATTACCCATACACTTCTTCAACTTGGAAATGTGAAACACCGAATTGATTGTTGCTAACTCTAACGATAGTTCCAACTCATAAGCTACATTGTCAATTCTCTTGGATATACTATAAGGACCAATATACTGGGGACTAAGCTTCCCTTTCTTACCAAATCTCATAACACCTTCAAGTAAACCCAATCATCTACCTCAAACTCCAAGTCTATTCTCCTAACATCAGTATAGGATTTCTGACGACTCTACGTTGTTTTCAACTTTTCTTGAATTATCTTCACTTTCTCCATAGCTTGTTAAACCAATTTTGGTCCTACCAACCCAGCTTCACCAACCTCAAACCATCAAATAGGAGATCTACATTTCCTCCCATAAAGAGCCTCATAAGGAGTCATTTGAATACTAGAGTGATAACTATTATTATAAGCAAACTCTATAAGAGGCAAATAGTCATCCAAACTACATTTGAAATGGATCACACAAGCCATCAACATATCATCTAAAATATGAATCGTACGCTATGCTTGACCATCAGTCTAAGAATGGAAAGTAGTACTCAAATTTACCTTCGAACCCAGACTTTTCTAGAAAGACTTCCAAAATCTCACGGTGAATTGAGCACCTTTGTCTGAATGATAGACACAAGAACTCCATGAAGTCTGACTATCTCTTGAATATAGATCTCGCATAATCTTCTACTGAATAGGTAGTCTTCACCGGAAAGAAATGGGTTGATTTAGTCATCCGATCTATAATCACCCAAATCGAATCATGTTGCCTGCGAGACCACGGCAAACAAGTAATGAAATCCATATTGATCATCTCCCACTTCCATTCCGGAGTGTCTATATTCTGAGCCACACCATCGGACCTTTGGTGTTCTAACTTAACTTGTTGACAATTCTGGCACTTAGCAACGAACTCTGCAATACAGCTCTTCATACTACTCCACCAATATACTTAACTCAAGTCACGATACATCTTTGTAGAATCGAGATGGATCGAATATCTGGAGCTATGCGTTTCCTCAATGATACTCTCTTGGATTTCATCCACCTTCGGTACACACAATCTACCTTGGTACCTCAACACACCATCTCCCTTTTGTTCAAAAGCCATCACCTTTGTCTTATGAACATTTTCCTTTAATTCAAGAAAAATGTGATCTTTGTCTTGTTTCTCCTACACTTCAGACACTAGTGATGATTAAGCCCCATTCATCACCGCAACTCTACCTTCATTGGAGTCAAACAACCGAACTCCTAATCATGCAAGTCTGTGTACATCTTTGGCTAACTCTTTCTTGCCTTTCTCAACATTGGCATTACTACCCATAGATAACCTGCTCAAAGCATCTGCAACAACAGAGCCTTACCTGGGTGGTAGAGAATACTCATGTCATAATCCTTGAGTAACTCTAACTACCTCTTATGTCTGAGATTAAGCTCTTTATGACTTAATACATACTGAAGACTCTTGTGATCGGTAAACACATATACATGAACACCATAGAGACAGTGATGCCATATTTTCAAGATAAATACTACAGTAGCCAACTCTAAACCAGGGGTTGGGTAATTTTTCTCATTAATCTTAAGTTATCTGGAGGCATAGGCTATAACCTTGCCATTCTGCATTATTACACAACCAAGTCCAACTATGGACACATCATAATACACAACAAAACCTTGTGTACCTTCTAGTAGGGTCAATATTGGGGCAGTAGTCAACCAAGTTTTCATTTCCTGAAAGTTATTCTCACAAGCTTACGACCGTTGAAACTTAGCCATTTTCTAAGTCAACTTAGTCAATGGGGTCAATATAGAAGAAAACCTCTCGACAAACCTCCTATATTAACCAGCCAACCCCAAGATCCTTATATCAATCGGAGATGTGGGTCTAGGCCAGTTCTGCACTGCTTCAATCTTTTGAGTGCCAACTCGAATCCCTTCACCAGATAAAATGTGGCCTAAAAATGCCACGGACTCAAACCAAACTCACATATAGAAATTTTGGCATACAACTCTCTCTCTTTGAGAGTTTGGATAACTATTCTGAGATGACTAGCATGATCCTACTCATTCCTTAAATAAACCATATGTCATCAATGAATATGATAACAAACATATCAAGATAAGACTTAACCACTCAGTTCATAAGATCCCTGACCACTGCAGGAGAATTAGTTGAGACAAATGACATAACAACCAACTCATTGTGACCATATCGGGTTTTGAATGATGTTTTGGGAATGTCACTTTCTCTTACTCTCAACTGATGATAGCCTAACCTAAGGTTTATCTCAGAAAAACAAGTGGAACCCTGAAGTTGATCAAAAAGATCATCAATTCTCGGAAGAAGATACTTATTCTTGATAGTAACCTTGTTCAATTGGCGGTAATCAATACATATCCTAAGAGAACCATATTTCTTCCTCACAAACAAGACCAGAGTGCCCCAAGGTGAGACACTTGGTCAAATAAAACCCTTATCCGGGAGATCTTTCCACTTCTCTTTTAACTCTTTCAACTCAGTTAGAGCCATTCTATATAGCGAAATAGAGATAGGTCTAGTATCAAAAAGAATATCTATGTCAAAGTCTATCTCTCTCTCTGGAGGGACTCTGGAAGATCATCTGGAAAGACCTCTTGAAACTCACTCACAACTGGAACTGATTAAATAGGTGGTGTCTCAACACTAGAGTCATTAACTTGGACTAAGTGATAGATTCACCCCTTGGAAACTAACTTTCTACCTTAGGATATGAAATAAAATGACCCTTAGCATTGTTGAACTACTCCTCCACTCAATAATTGGCTTATTAGGAAACTAGAACTCAACTACTCCAGTTCTACAATCAACTGAGGCATAACAAACATAAAGCCAGTCCATACGTAGAATAAAATAAAAGTCCACCATATCTAATGTGAGTAAGTCAGTCATGGTGTCCTTGTGATTGATAGAGATGACACAATCATGATAAACTCTCTCAGCTAGGACAGACTCACCAATAGGTGTTCAAACATTGAAGGGCTCAAGAAGTAGTTCGGGAGGAATATCGAACCTCCTAGCAACATATGGAGTCACAAAAGATTGACTCACACCTGGATCAAATAACGCATATACATCAAAAGTAAAGACTTTGATCATAACAGTGACAACATCTGGCGAATTCTCTTGCTCTTGGAGAATGGTGATAGCATACAGACAGTTTGCTCCTTCGCCTATCCCTGAGGTCCTCTAGGTGCAGCTCTGTCTAGCAGAGCCGCTAAAGAAAATTGGGCTCTATTGCCCCCTATTACCATTACCCGGCTTGTTCTTAGGGAACTCTCTCATGAAGTGACCTACTTGACCATACGTGAAGCAACCACTGGAGCCATCACGACATGCTCCTAGGTGGTTTCTACCAGACTTAGCACATGTAGGAGTCCAGCTAGCCCCTTTTGCCACACTTCCCTGAGACTGAGTAGGTCTAGCTCTAAAGTTTTGTGAATTTTGATTCCTGAACTCACCTCTATCTTTTGGTGCAGGTGCACTAGGAGATGATGGAGCAAGTCCAGCTGGCCTTTGCTGAAAAGATGATCGGTTCGCATTTCCAGCCTTTTGTTGTCTGGACTCATTACTTGTAGTCTTAGCCTTATTCTTCTGCAACTTTCCCTATCTCTCAGCTTATCTTCCTCAACCTGTTGCACATGGATCATAAGTCTGGTTATGTCCATGTCTCCTTTCAACAAGGTTGCCTTTACCTCCTTACTTGATAGGTGAGACAACCCAAACAAAAACAAGCTCATCCTGCTCTTCATATCAGCCACCATAGTCGGAGCATAACGGGACAGTTAAGTGAACATGAGACTATACTCATGAACACTCATGGATTCCTACTTCAAGTTAAGAAATTTTCTTACCTTCGCCTCCCTCAGCTCACGGAGAAAGAAACGCACCAAGAATGCATCTTCGAACACAACCCAACTCACAATTGGTTCCCGTTCAGCTCTACTCTTCCTCCATTGGTCATACCAGACCCTAACAACACCCTTCAGTTGGTATGCAGGTAACTCCACACACTCAGTGACACGACCCAAGGTACCCCTGATGAGTTCAAGATTGGGACTCATTTAGGGCATTGTTTATATAGGTTTAGTGTCCTCAAATGCTAAATTTGTGCCATGAACTGATGAAAAAACCCTTGAATTTCAGGTATATGGGTTGAGGAACAAAGCAAGGACAAGGATAGGCAAAAAGGACAACACAAGCCAAAAAAGAGAGAAAAAACAAAGCCTAATGATCGCCGAGAGATTTTGGCGAATCACCAAATTACTCCTGATAGAACAAATTTACAAAACACTGAGCCTGAAACAAGAAGAACTTAGGCAAACTTCATTCCCTATCGGTGAATCACCAACTGCATCGGCGAAGGGCGGTCATGTCGCTGAAAGTACTGATTGAGACCAAGGTGACTTAAAATTGGAAAGCTAAAAGACTAAATTGCGCATTGCGGAAATGAACAATGAACTTGATTTAGATCGCCTAAAATTACAGTGTTTGAATGAGGAAAATGTGAAGAAAGAAGGCAAGAAAAAAGGACGATCGGCTAGTCGCCGAATGGTCGGTAAGGCCTGACTTTCCTCGTTGATTTGCCCCTAAAAGCTACATATCATATTAGTATAAATTGATTTTTGTAAGAGAGAGAAAGTATTGAGAAACGTGAGGAACAAAATAGAGAGAGAGCAAAAACACCCCTATTGTTGATTTAGAGTACTTTTAGCAAGAATTTTCAATTGGGTATTGTAATAGAGAAAATATTTTTCATCTTAGAATTTCGATTTTCAAATACCCAGCCATGGGACATGTAGTCGGTATTGAATTTCTTCCTTTTACGATGATTGGCTAAAACCCTAATCTTGGGGGTTTGACAATGTGACCAATTTCGAAGTTTGGCTTAATGGGTGTTAATTATTATCGAATATAGTGCTAATCCATATTGGGTCTAATTTATTGATGTGGTTCCATTGTCCTATTGAATGTCTATTTCAATATATTTTCGTGTTTTAGGCTTGCTTGAGAAAGAGGTGTACAGCCAAAGTGATAAGTTGGCACTCATGATGAGTGGTTCATGATGGACTTAGCTCGAGAGGGTAAATTCTATGACTCACGCCATGTATTCAGCTCGAGAGAGTGGAGGTAGTGAGATTGGGGACTGGCCTTTATGTTTGAAGCATTGAGATTTGAGAGAATGATTAATGTATCTTCCAATTCTAAGCGTCAACGATCGTTAGTCAGTATAATAACCCAACAAAATGAGTTGGGATCGTTCCCACAGGGAGTGGTACGTGTTTAAGATTCAATAGGGAAGTGTGAATATGTTTGAATCAGTCATAGGAATAGACATTATCGAATAAAGACATAATTCAAATCAGGGGTGACAAGAATGTCAAATAAAGGGGTTTTGGTTTTAGATATAAACTACAGCAGCAAAACAATAAAAAAACTAACAATAATGAGACTGGTTCTTGGGATGTGATTCGATTACATGCTATTATAGACAAATAGGTAGTTGCAACTATTAGAGAACTGCTACGAATCAGTGAGTAAGCTAGACTATAGAGGGGATAAACTTTCTCTTGAACAATTTACCCCGAATCAAGTTGATTTCCCTCGAAAATCAACAAGCATGCAAAATAAGAATAGCCCACACCTTAGTCCATTCACTCTCTCGAGCTGAATGTGTGGAAAAGGTTTTAGGACTCACTCTCTTGAGCTGAACCTAGGCCAACCCAATACCCACAGACCATCAATCAAATATCTTGGTTCAAAAACCTCTCTCTCGCGCAAGCCAAGAACACAAAGGTGGAATCACATTTGCAACTGCAATTCCTCAATTAACCCACAATAAATGATTGAACTCACTTCTAAACACCAATTACACTAACAATTAGCAACACCCATTAACTAAATCAGCCCATAATTACATAATCACACCCCAAGAATTGAGGTTTTAGCTAGACATCATAAAAAGATAAATATCGTTACCAAATTGTGTTTCCATCAACAGGGTCAGATTAGTTTCATCTTTACAAAAGTCCAAATCGAAGAATCTCCAAGACCCACTTTCAATTTCTCAAAAGTGAAAAACTTTAATCCTTCAAAGCTAAGGAAAACTTATCTCAATACTCAGAGTTCAAACTCCAAAATTACTCTAATGAATGTTCAGAATAAAAATTTGATACTAAACTTGTGTTTGAAAATGTATTTATAGTCACCAAAAATATGCTGCAAAAAACCATTCGGCGCAGTAAGTCAAGATCGCCGATCAACTCGGTGATCCCCTTTTGGCTCATTTCATCACCTTTCTGCCTTTGGCCTCCTCATGTTCTGTTACTTTGGGTGATCCAACACTGTATCGCGGAACCACTCGGCAACTCGCAGACTGCTCTTTTCTCTCGCCAACTTGGTTTTCTCCTTCAGGACTCAGCACACTGGAACTTTAGGCGAGGTAATGGCCATTTGGTGACTCGCAAATGGATTTGGTGATCACCAAGCTTTTTTTTCTTCGTTCTTTCGGGCCGTTTTGTTCCTTTTTGAAAATTAGTGCCCATGCTTTGTTCTTCAATCCATATACCTAGAAATCAAAGGTTTTACATCAATTATTTGCACAAAATAAGTATTTGAGGACACTAAATCTATCAAAATAAAGCCCTAAATGAGTCCAAATCTAGGACTCATCAACACCCCTAACTTAAACTTTTGTTTGGCCTCATGTGAAACTCAATTTCAGCATTTCAAAAGGGATGTCTCAAACAGTGCTACACAAGAATCAATCATGAATGCACACAGCAAGACTCAACTTACTCATGCAAGGATCAATTGTGCACCCAAAGATTCAAGTTGTGACTCACCATTATCAAAGATTATCAAGCTCACAATATCTGCTTCAAATGCAAGTTTAAGCTCAACAAAGGTACTCAAATGCCCTCACACAAAGAATGATTCCATATTCACACAATTCTTCAACAAGTTATAGCTCCGAAATCACAACAACTCTCACACTCAAAAAGATGAACACATGCATAACTTCACCCATACTTTTACCCTTATTTTTTTATCAACAACTGTTTCAGCTCACTCAAGATCAAAAAGGTCTTTTCAAGGCTTGTACCAAGGTTGAGTGTAAAGGTATGGTCATTTAGGCTCAGTGGTTGCTATCCTTATGAAATGTGGTATGGACAACACTTCCTTTCTTTTTCTTTCACAATTTCATTCATGCTCAAAATTCACCCTATTATTCAATTTTCATGAATCTTTGGACACTCCATTTCTTTTTGCAACTTTATTTCAGCACTTTTTCATTCTTTTTTTCTTTCTCTTTCTTCTTTTATTTTTTTGGTATGGAGGGGTTCAATCTTTTTCAAAACCATGGGTAGAGGGGAATTCCTTCACATTTCTTGATGTACCTTCTCTTTTCACCACACCCTCAACTTAGGCTTTTGGCTTAAGTTGGCTATTTAAACAAACCACATCTCATGAGGATTAAGGGTGAAGGTATAAAGAAAGGTCACAATTGCTCAAGTTTTTTCCAAGAAAAAGGGTAAGGGTGAAAGGGTTCTCAAGCAAAGTTCACACACTCACAAGGTAGGCAACAAAAGAGGTGTCATGTCAAATTGCTTCACTCTTTAAAATTGTTGCCTAAGATTATTTCAAGAGCTTGCATCACTTAGTCAACTAGACCAACGAGGCAAATTCTAGGTGTCATCACACATGGTTCATAGTAAGCTCATCACACACGGCATTGACACCAATGTCAAACAAGACTCCATTCTCTCGCTAGTGTGCAATGCTCCTCACAAGAGACTTATTAGACAACCGGCTAGTCACAATGAGATGCAAAAAGTTCACATATAATTTATGCAACTTCATTTGGACTCATCGTAGCTGCACATTCATTTTTGTTCAATTATGAGCACTAATCAAGTCATCGGTATTGAACAAGACCAATACTCAAATTTGCAAAAGAACAGCCACATCCAAATACACAAGAGGTGGCAAAAAATTTTGGAAGGGTTCAAAAATCATTTATAATCAAAATAAGGAGCCTCAAGCTAAACCATTCACAAAACAGTATTAAAAACATCAATTTCAGCACAAAACCCAATATATACACAAAAATCATAATCACAAGAAGTGGGTAGGGAAATACCTGACCCCACCACAAATAAAAAGCCATTTGTCCTCAAATGCAAAAAAAAACAAAATATCCAAAAAGTAAATAAAGATGACAGAGAGAGAGGTAAAGAAAAGTCTTGTCTACGTAGTCGCTCTATCTGTCGGGGCATCAATGCCCGATGTCACACTCTGATCTTGGGCATCAGTTCCCAAGGGCACATCAACAGTTCAGCTTCACTGGACCCAGCCATGGTGGTGTCTCTCAAAGAGGTCTAGTAGGCGGTCTCAAACATTTCATCCTCTAGGTCTATGAGATCATTATCTACCTCAGCATCTCGCACCTTTATTTGATCCTCATCGGTCTCTGCCTCCGATTTATCAGCTGCTATGTCATCTATCTGTACATCTCTTGTGGTAGTCGGAGGAATCTCAGATGTAGTAGGAGCATCCTCTGTCTCAGCTGCCTCATATAAGGTGGTGAAGTCTATAGACTTGAGATAGTCCACATCCTTCCTCAGAGCTGCCACCTCGGCTATCAAAGTTGTCACCTCTGATATCGCCCCTATCTACTCTTACAAGACTCAAATCTCATAGTGAGAGTGTCAATCGATGCTCGCAGGGGTGTCAATGCAGCTAAAATAGCAGCCTCAATCATCCATGGCACAACAGCTTCCAATCTAGTAGCCCTCACATCCATGGAATGGGCTAAGTTCCCCATATTCAAGAGCATGGCCTGAGTGATCTTGGTGGGCTGGGGTGCTGTAGAAGTACCAGGAGACTGGGAGGTAGTGGAGGTACAAGAAGGCCTAGAAGCCAGAGTAGGACAAGATGCCTCTACAGGTATAGCGTCAATATCTACCTCCGGGGATATATCCACCGGAGCTGCTCTCATTTTATCTGCCTCCTCCCATGTGTACTCGGCCTCTACATGTTGGATATCAGTGGATGATGTAGGAGTGACCTCAAAATCTCGCATCTCATCCCGAAGAATTTCGACACTCCGACTTAACTCTGTAATCACCACCGGGAATGGTAGTGAGGTTTGGCTCTTCTTGGTCCTCATGGCCATCTCTTGCTCTATAATGAGGCCCATGTCAATGCTCTTCCTGGACATTATCATCCCAAGGCAGACCGCCTTAGGGTGGAGGAGTATGGACTCGTTCTGGGACAAAATGATAGTGTTGCTGATAAAGCCAAACCAAAAACGAGTATTAATACTCAGGTCCTTCTTCTCAATGGGGGACCCCTGCCTCGATCCACCTCGGGGTGGTATCCAAAATAAACAGTGCAAGCCAGCCCTTTAAGTCATCCAGGGACTGAGTAATAGGCAAGCCCTAATATGCCAGCGTAGCACCTAGAGCTTTGTAGAGTACAGTATTAATGTGGTCGCCACTGCACACGACTTTCTTACCCCAGACCCTGACAGAATTCACCGGTCTGAAAGCGCTGGCCTTCTTCTTTCCCTTTGGCACCAGCTCTCTATATGTTGTATAAAACCCCTGGACTCACGTAGGAATATAGGGACCTCGAGACCTGGTGAACTGCTCAAACCGGTGGAAGTGGAGGGTATCCCTCACTGCGAAGTATCTACCCACTAAACCCTCCGTGGATTGTAGCATCTCCTCAAGGATCGTCCTCAATCCATCGGCTTTCAGCATGTTAAGTAGCCGGGGAGGAGGAACCACTGGTGGCACTGGAGCAATAGAAGGTGCCGGAGTTGGTACTGTACCTGCTGGAGAGGAGGCTGATGGGGCACTCAAGGAGTCAAGGCAAGACCTAGCACGGATCTCAGCTCTCCCGAATTGTAATGGTTGGTCATCCTCTGGCTCATTTAATATATCTTGTGTGTCAAAAGCCTCTCCCTGCTGTCGGAGTTGTGCTCTAGAACCTCATATGCTGGCTTTTTCCCTTTGCCCTTGCCTCCCTGTGGAGGCTTTGTTCTACCCTTTTTAGGAGGGTTGGCCCCTCTTTCATTTATAGTTATTCCCCGTGTCTTTTACGGGGCAGCATGTTGATATTGGTTCTAGCCATATCTGTAAAAACATTGAGAAATATGAAAAATAGTTCAAGCAAAAGCATAGAAAAACAATTACAGACAGACTCGCCGAACCTGTTGGCGAGTCGCCGAATCACTTTGGCAAGCTAAATTGGGATCGCCAAAGGGATTGGCTCAAAATTTCTCAGAAAAATTGGCATGTCGGTGATGGGAAAGGCCTTTTGGCAAATCGCCAACTTCTTTCGACAGGCACAGACCAACCCACCAAAAGTTACAGTGCATTTTAGGGGTTAGGGGAGCAGAAAGGGCGATCAAGAAAGACAATCGGCGAGTCACCGAGTGCAATCGGTGAACTCAGGTTTCTCGCCAAAAGATACAAAACCCAACATCTAATTTAGCATGAAATTAAAGGCGATATAGGGGGATTCGGCGAACCGCCGAGTGGTTCGGCGAGCTCGTTTCAGCTGGCCAAACTGCCCAACGTGCCTACTTTCAACCCCATTTTCCAAAATCAACCCCGGAGCCCGTGAAAAACAAAATCAAAGCATGCACTAATTTAATTAAGCCTAGACCCATTACACCCATGCCCTCGAGATACTTAGACTTCTCCCGGTTTGTCCAAATTTGGCAATTTGAGGACTTTCGCCCTTAGGAATGACGTCAAACGCTCCATCATCGGGTAAAATACGTCAATTAGCACAAATGCTGGTTACTTAGACTTCCCCGACTAGACCCAACACCAACAAAACTCAACCTAACAAGAATTGATCAAATTTAAGGCAAGGAATTTCGAGAAATCAACTATATGGCATTTTAGGCAAGGTATTCAAATTTAAACACGCACATAAGCATACAATTACTATTAGAGAGGCCTATCACACAACACTAAGATAAGAACAATTGCAAATGACTAAAAATTGCTAATTACAAGTTCGGGGTTCAGAAAACCAACCTTATATGCCGAATAAATCAGTTGAAATGCTAGGCGGAAAAGATATCCAACTCCAACACAAGATTGATGACTAGGAAGCGGTAAAAACACGAAAATAATAGGAAAATAAAGTACGGACATGAGTTTGGGAAGTTAAAGAGTGAGGGAATGTGAAAGATTTTGAACTTTATAACTTTTGGCCTTTTAACATCGTCTAGTTATCGCCCAATCGGTGAGATTAGTCTTACTCGGCGACACGCCGAGTGGGCACTTACCTCGCCAAGGTTTACAGGACCTCCAGTTAAACTGGGGTCCAAACAACGGACAAAGTCGTGGTCGCCAACTTGGTCAACGATACGCCGATTATTTCATGGGCTTGCCGAGTTTTACAAACTCCAACTTCACAATTACTTAAGTCCAACAGCGATCCAAGTCGGGTTCACCGACCTCTTCGGCGAGTCGTCGACTGGAACTTTTGCTCGCCAACCTGTTATTTTTAAACACATTCCACATTTTAACCTGCACAATCAAGACACCATTATTTCAAAATAAAAAAGAAAGCAAATAAAACTTAAGTTGCATCCCAAGAAGTACCTTAGTTAACGTCGTGGCACGACGAAAGTCCTCGCTCACAGTTCATTCATTGGGTCTACCATAATGTCACTAGGCAGTCCTCCTCTTTGTCTGGGATAGAGTTGGGACAATGCATGATCCATGAGGGTCTGAAGTAGATTAATGGATGAGGAATGGGAGGTAGTCATCTAGTTTAGCATTGCGACATTCTCCCTTATCTCTTCCAATACTCTATCATGCTCATTGACCTTGTGCAGAATAAGTGTGAGCATTTCTTCGACATGTCCACCCTCATTTTCCTTGGTCTTTCTCTACTCATGAGGGAGAATATATATGTCTTTCTTTTTGCACTAGACTTCAAAACCCATAATCTTTTCGGTTAGCTCATCCAGTTGAGTCAATAATGTGGCCAAGTTGTGATCCATTTCTATTTCCTGATTGGTCTCAGTCATGTGATCAAGGAGTTGGCCTGCTATCGCGTAGGGTTTTCATACTAGACCACCTAGAGTTAGTTGATCAGCCAGTCCTCTATTCTCAAGACCAAGACCTCTATAGAAACATTCTGGTAGGACCACAACAGGAATCCCATGAGTTGGGTATTGCATCAGCAATTCTTTAAGCCTTAGCTACGACTCATGAATTTGTTCACCTTTCAATTGCTTGAAGTTTAGGATATTATCCCTAAGTGTCTTCATCTTCGAATGAGGGAAAAATTGCAATTGACATGCAATGACAAGCTCTTCCCACGAAGTGATGAAGTCTCTTGGAAATTCAGCCAACCACTTGCATGCTTCTCCCATTAAGGAAAATGGGAATAACCTCACACGGACCGGCTCTTGGGAAATGTTCTTGAAGGAGAATGGCCCGCAAACATCAACGAAGTTTCTTATGTGCTCATGGGGATCCTCATGAGCTAATCCACCTAATAACCCTTTCAATTGCAAGAGCTGCAACATAGTGTTTGTAATGTGGAACACAGCTTTCCCTTCAGCTGGAGACAAGCGAAAGGCACCGATTCCACCCATTAGATGAGGGTCATTAGCATTCAGCTCATTGACATCGTTGAGGTTGCCGAAGTCATCTTGGTGGCCCACTTAGCTACCATTACTTCCATTGACACTCATTTCCTCTATTTTAAACAACAACACACAAACCAAAACTGAAAGTAAATAGATTCAACTACAACTAAGGAGAAAAAAATTCAACTTAACCAACACCGCTCCCCTGGAGTGGCGCCATTTTGAGTAACATTTCAAGGACAGTTCTTCCAATACTAAGCATCAACGATCATTAGTAAGTATAATAACCCAACTAAATGAGTTGGGATCGCTCCCAAGGGAGTGGTACGTGTTTAAGATTCAATAGGGAAGTATGAATATGTTCAAATCAGTCATAGGAATAGACATTATCGAATAAAGACATAAATCAAAGCAAGGGGTGACAAGAATGTCAAATAAAGGGGTTTTTGTTTTATATATAAACTACAACAGCAACAAAACAATACGAAACTAACAATAATAAGAAGGGTTCTTGGGATGTGATTCGATTACAGGCTATTATAGACAAATGGGTAGTTGCAACTATTAGAGAACTGCTACGAATTAGTGAGTAAGCTAGACTATAGAGGGGATAAACTTTCTCTCAAACAATTTACCCCGAATCAAGTTGATTTCTCTCGAACATCAACAAGCATGAAAAATAAGAACAGCCCACACCTTAGTCCATTCACTCTATCAAGCTGAATGTTGGGAAAAGGGTTTAGGACTCACTCTCTCGAGCTGAACACAGGCCAACCCAATACCCACAGACCATCAATCAAATATCTTGGTTTTGAAATCTCTCTCTCGAGCAAGCCAAGAACACAAAGGTGGAATCACATTTCCAACTGCATTTCCTAAATTAACCCATAATAAATGATTGAGCTCACTTCTAAACAGCAACTACACTGACAATTAGCAACACCCATTAGCTAAATCAGCCCATAATCACACCCAAAGAATTGGGGTTTTAGCTAGACATCATAAAAACATAAAAATCGTTACCAAATTGTGTCACCATCAACTAGGTAAGATTAATTTCATCTTTACAAAGGTCAAAATCGAAGAATCTTAAAGACCCACTTTCAATTTCTCAAAAGTGAAAGACTTCAATCCTTCAAAGATAAGGAAAACGTGTCTCAATACTCAAAGTTCAAACTCCAAAATTACTCTAATGAATGTTCAGAATAAAAATTTGATACTAAACTTAATATTTGAAAATGTATTTACAGTCGCCAAAAATATGGTGCGAAAAAACATTCGGCGCAGTAAGTCGGGCTCGCCAATCAACTCGACGATCTGCCCTTTGGATCATTTCATCGCCTTTTTGCCTTTGGCCTTTGGAATCCCTATGTTCTGTTACTTTGGGTGATCCAACACTACATCGCGGAACCACTCGACGACTACATAATCAATGCATATAATAGATCATACATATAAGGAATACTTCATAAAGTAACCTCAAAGCATACTTAGCCAAGACATGGTTAATCCTCCACTAGTCTTACTCATCATGGATGTAAACTCAAGAAACAATCCAAGCTCATCACCTATCATAACATATTATTAGCTTATTTTTTATAGAGATGGGGAATCACCTCATTGCCTTCCTATAAAGGCTAATGGGCAGTCGCATCTTGCCTTACATAAAGGCTAATGGGTAGTCGCCTCTTGCCTTACTTATATGGTCATGGGTAATCCCCTTGATGTCCATCTTATGGGATTCTGGATACTCGCCTCCATGCCCAACATCATATGACACAGGTATTCGCCTCCACATCATTCTATAAGGAATCATATTTATTCGCCTCCCATGTCCTTTCATAATAAGAAATGGGTTTTTTCCTCCATAGTTTTCAATTTAAGATATGGGTATTCGCCTCCACATCTTTTAATAAAGGATCATCGGTATTGGCATCCATGTCCAACATTAGGGAATAAGGGTAGTCGCCTCTTACTCTCCTCTAAAGAATATGGGGAATCTCCTCATATCCTTCTCAATTATAAGTCATGGGTGATCACCTCTTGCCTCATCTATTTCTTAGCATGTTAGTCTAGTTTCATTTTAGGTGAGCAATCCTTTCAACCAAGAATCATTCAATGTGAGGTAGCTGTTCACATTCATACTTAAGCAATTAATGTGGGAAATAGCCCTTCCGCAACAATTACCTCAATAATCAACAATTAATAACATAAATTTTACTCTCAATTTACGACATCTCATAATCATCATATATTCTTCAATCTCAAGCAATTCTAATGTATCTCATCAATCCTATAAGAATACAACTAAACCCACAAATTCTCCTTTCATGGCATCAAACCAATTTATATCAAATTCATCTTGGAAACATGGGTTAAGTCTGGGTACATGTAAATTCATCCTAAAAACCTGTAATCCTATCAATTCAAGCATAAACAATCATAACCCAATCATTTGGATCATCATTCATAGAAACCCACAATATTAGGGAAAAAAACCTAACTACAATTGGGAAATTTCTACTTTTCAATTAGGAAATCTTTGGGACTCCATGGATGAAAAGCTATCATACCTTGATATCAAAGCTCACAAATGCTTGAGGAATTGAGAATTGACCCTGATCCTAGCTCCAACTCTTTCTTATGCTTCAAGTTCTAGAGAGAGAAATATTTGATAGAAGAACTTTGGGATTTCTTTTGGGTTTTGAAAATAATGACTTGAATGGGTGAGCTTTGGGGTTAAAATCACTTATATAAGGGTCCAAGGCTTGGGTAAAACTATATAATATTAATTCACTTAAAACCAGAAAAGACCCAAAATCCCCTGAACTAAATTTGCTGACTCACCACCACGCTTGGCTTCACGAGCTGTCAAGGATCACACGGCCTGTAGTGGTGCATGTGGCCCCTTGACCAGTGGCCTAACCTGCCACCCCTTAAACCTAACAAACGACCACAACCTCTCCCACGGCCCGTGGTGGCCTTCACAAGATATTTAGTGGCTCGTCGCAGAGTGTCCATTTAGGCAGCCCCATAGGATCACATTGCATAGCCTTCACGCCCCTCACCACAACCCGTGGTCCCCACCACGAGGCATCAAAGTGGTAGTGGGAGGTGAGCATGGCTTGGTTAGCCACTGCCTAAGGTCTATGGGAACCAACACGACACGGGGCGCCCTACACGATTTGTGTGGCCTTCATGGAAGGGTGCAAAGGCTAAATCCTAGGTTTGTGACCTCACCCTTGGACCCTTGCTCAGCTATTAGGTTTTGAGGTGTTACATTATCTTCCCCTTGGGAACATCCATCCTCGAATGGAACTCTAGACACCTCATGAAAGGAATTACTCAATACTAGCAGCCCATTATACATGCAATCTCATTAAAATGCACATAACTAAGGAGGAAACATCGACTTTAAGCTAAACATACTCAATGCACCATAAGGATGGTAGGAACTAGACTTAGCAACCATATGATTACTCATATTCAAGGAGGAACTACCATCTACAAGATAAAAGCATGTTCAACACAATCTCATGGAGCCTATATATATTTCATTCGTCAAAAGCATAGCTAAAGCATGTTCATCAACTCATCTTATGAAGTCTATGGCAACTCAATGCACAACAACATAAGGAAAATCAATCACGTAAACTCATTTTCTTTCAAAACACAAGTTTTACTTGAACATGCATAACATAAGGAAGTCATGGGAATATCTAAAATACATATTCCATGAAAACAAAGAGTAAACCATGAGGAAAATCATTACTTCAAGCTAGAGTAGGAGTACAAGGAAAAAGAAGAGGCTATCAGGACATTATATCAGCCTCAGCCTCCCAAGTAGCACCCTCAACTAAATGATTCCTCCACAATACTTTCACGGAAACAACTTCCTTGTTTCTCAACTTCCTGACTTGCCGGTCTAAAATATCAATCGGAACTACCTCATAAGAGAGATTCTCATTAACTCCCAAATATTCTAAGAAAACTATCGATGTCGGATCTCCAACACACTTTTTCAACATAGATACATGGAAAATCGGATGCAACGATGCCAAATCATTAGGCAATTCAAGCTCATAAGCACCCTTACAAACACATTTCAAAATCTCATATGGGCCTACATATCGGGGACTAAGCTTCCCTTTCTTACCAAACCTCATTACACCCTTCATGGGTGAGATTTTCAAGTAAATCCAATCATGAACATCAAATTGAAGATCTCTTATTCTAACATCGGCATAGGACTTTTATCAACTTTGGGTTGTTCTCAATCTCTCTTTAATAATTTGAACTCTTTCCATAGCCTCATGAACTAAATCGGGTCCTATCAAGGCAACTTCACCCACCTCAAACCATCCTATTAGAGATCTACACCTCCTACCATAGAGAGGCTCAAATGGAGCCATACCAATACTCGAGTGATAGCTATCATTAAAAGCAAACTCAATCAATGGAAAATGGTCTTCCCAATTTCCCTTGAAATCTATGAAACACGCTCTCAACATGTCTTCCAGAGTTTGGATAGTTTGCTCGGCTTGCCCGTCGATTTGTGAATGAAAAGTTGTGCTAAGCTTAACTTTAATGCCAAGACCCTTTTGGAAAGACTTCTAAATATGAGAAGTAAAATGAGTACCTCTATTGGAGATAATGGACAAGGGCACTCCATGCAACCTTACCATTTCCCTCAAGAACAACTTAACATAGTCTTCCGTCGTATAAGAGAATTTGACAAGAATAAAATGGGCCGATTTCGTCATTCGGTCTACTATAACCCTAATGAATCATATTGTCGTCGTGTACGAGGCAAAATAACTATGAAGTCCATACTCAAATCTTCCCACTTCCAAGTAGGAATACTAATGTCTTGGGATAAACCACCTGGTTTCTGATGCTCATCTTTCACTTGTTGTAAATTCAGACACTTAGCGACAAATTCCGCAATATCTTTCTTCATCCTATTCCACCAATAAACTTGCCGCAAATCATGTTACATCTTGGGTGAATGGAATACCGAGAACTATGAGCTTCTGATAAAATTTGTTATCTCAAGTTATCGACATTCTAGAGAGAGAAATATTTGGAAGGAAGACTTGTTCTTCTTTTGTAAATTTGAGAGAATGATTTTCAATTGTGAATTTTTGAATGAAAACACTTATATATTGTAAATAATGAAGGGTAAAACGACATAGTACTTAGCTAGACTAATTAGGAAAAGACCCAAATGCCCCTAACAATTAAATTGCCGACCCAGATGACGGGGACGAACTAAGGACCATGGTTCAACCAATGGTCCATCCTGTTCGACCGTTGTTTGGAGTCACAAACCATAATCTAAGGCCTTGGTCTACAGACCTCATCCACAAACCATGGGTCGAACGATAGTCCGTCGATCCTGGTTGTAGGTATAGATCTTTTTTTCGTAAACCCCTACTTCTAACCACGGACACCTCCTACAGTCTGTGGGTCGTTTCACGAGCCCTAGATGGCTTCGTAGTAATTGGCACTATATTTCTTAAAAGATAAATTTTTTACCCTTTCTCGAATCCAAGGAGCTACATTATCTCCCCCTTGGGATCATTCGTCCTCAAATGAGAGTTAAAACATCATAAGAAAGGTAGGAACTTAACCTAATAGCCCAACATGCATGCAATCACATAAATGCACATTTTCAAGGAGGAAACATCAACTCCAAGCTAAAGCATGTTCAAAACATCATTTTGTGAAGTATATTTGCAACTCATACTCAAATGCACATAAACATGTAGATATCAATCAAATTGACTCATTTTCTCAAAACTTAAGCTTTTCATGAACATGCATAAATGAGGAAATCATGGGAATATCTACGACACATGATACCAAAAGAGTAAACCATAAGGAACTCATTACCTCAAGCTAGAGTAGGGGTAGAAGGAAAGAGATGAGGATATCGAACATCATATCGGTCTCAGCCTCGGCCTCCAAAGTAGTACCCTCAACTAACTAATTCCTCCACTACACTTTCATGGAAGCAACTTCTATATTTCTCTACTTCTTGACTTGCTGGTCTAAAATCTAAATCAGAACTTCAGACCGTTGAAACTTAGCCATTTTTTGAGCCAACATAGTCGACGGAGACAATATAGATGAAAACCCCTCGATAAACCTCCTATATTAACCAGCCAACCCCAAGAAAATCCTTATATCAATCGGAGATGTAGATCTAGGCCAGTTCTGCACTGCTTCAATCTTTTGAGTGTCAACTTGAATCCCTTCACCAAACAAAATGTGGCCAAAAAAATGCCACGGACTCTAGCCAAAACTCACATATAGAAAAATTGGCATACAACTCTCTATCTTTGAGAGTTTGGATAACTATTCTGAGATGAATAGCATGATCCTACTCATTCTTCAAATAAACCAGTATGTCATCAATGAATATGATAACAAACATATCAATATAAGACTTAACCACTATGCAGGAGCATTAGTTGAGACAAATGACATAACAACCAACTCGTAGTGACCATATCGGGTTTTGAATGTTGTTTTTGGAATATCTCTTTCTCTTACTCTCAACTGATGATAGCCTAACCTAAGGTTTATCTTAGAAAAACAAGTGGAACCCTAAAGTTGATCAAAAAGATTATCAATTCTCAGAAAAAGATTCATATTCTTCATAGTGACCTTGTTCAATTGGCGGTAATCAATACACATCCTAAAAGAACCATATTTATTCCTCACAAACAAGACCATAGCTCCCTAAGGTGAGACACTTGGTCAAATAAAACCTTTATCCAGGAGATCTTTCAACTGCTCTTTTAACTCTTTCAACTCAGTTGGAGCCATTCTATATAGCAAAATAAAGATAGGTCTAGTATCATAAAGAATATCTATGTCGAAGTCTATCTCTCTCTCTAGAGGGACTACGAGAAGATAATCTGGAGAGACCTCTTAAAACTCACTCACAACTGGAACTGATTAAATAGGTGGTGTCTCAACACTAGAGTCATTAACTTGGACTAAGTGATAGATGCACCCCTTGGAAACTAACTTTCTACCTTAAGGTACGAAATAAAATGACCCTTAGTCATTGTTGAACTACTCCTCCACTCAATAACTGCTCATTAGGAAACTGGAACTTAACTACTCCAATTCTACAATCAACTGAGGCATAAAAGGCATGAAGCCAGTCCATATGTAGAATAAAATAAAAGTCCACCATACCTAACTTAACTAAGTCAGTCATGGTGTCCTTGTGATTGATAGAGATGACACAATCACGATAAACACTCTCAACTAGGACAAACTCCGTTGTGGAAATATTGAAGGGCTCAAGGAGTAGTTCGGGACCAATATCGAACCTCATAGCAACATATGGAGTCACAAAAGATAGACTCACAACTGGATCAAGTAGCGCATATACATTAAAAGTAAAGACTTTAATCATACCAGTGACAACATCTGGTGAATTCTCCTCCTCTTGGAGAATGGTGATAGCATACAGACAGTTTGCTCCTTCGCCTGTCCCTGAGGTAGATCCTCTCGGTGAAGCTGTCTGGCAGAGACGCTGAAGAAAATTAGGCTCTATTGCCCCCATTACCATTACCCTGCTTGTTCTTAGGGAACTCTCTCATGAAGTGACCTGCTTGACCACACTTGAAGCAGCCAGTGGAGCCATCACGACACGCTCCTAATGATTTCTACAAGACTTAGCACATGTAGGAGTCCAGTTGGCCCCTTATGCCACACTTCCCTAAGACTGAGTAGGTCTAGCTCTGAAGTTCTGTGAATTCTGATTCCTGAACTCACCTCTGTCCTTTGGTGCAGGTCCACTAGGAGATGAAGGAGCAAGTCCAGTTGGTCTTTGCTAAAAAGATGAATGGTTGGCATTTCCAGCCTTTTGTTGTCTGGACTCATTACCTGTAGTCTTAGCTTCTTCTTCTGGAACTTTCCCTATCTCTCAGCTTATGTTCCTCAACATGTTGGACATGGATCATAAGTCTGGTTATGTCCATGTCTCCTATCAACATGGTTGTCTTTCGCTCCTTACTTGATAGGCCAGACAACCCAAACAAAAACAAGCTCATCCTGCTCCTCATATCAGCCACCATCTCTGCAACATAACGGGACAGTTAAGTGAACTTGAGACTATACTCATGAACACTCATGGATTCCTACTTCAAGTTAAGAAATTCTCTTACCTTCGCCTCCCTCAGCTCACAGGGAAAGAAACGCCCCAAGAATGCCACTTCGAACACAGTCCAACTCACAATTGGTTCCCGTTTAGCTCTACTCTTCCTCCATTGGTCATACCAGACCCTAACAACACCCTTCGATTAGTATGTAGCTAACTCCACACACTCACTGGCACGATCCAAGGTACCCATGATGAGTCCGTGATTGGGACTCATTTAGGTCATTGTTTATATAGGTTTAGTGTCCTCAAATGCTAGGCGAATTGTGTTCCCTATCAGCGAATCGACGACTGTATCAGTGAAGGACGGTCATGTCACTGAAAGTACTAATTGAGACCAAGGTGAATTCAAATTGGCGTGCTAAAAGACTAAATTGCGCATTGCAGAAATGAATGGCAAACTCGATTTAGATCGCCTAAAATTACAGTATTTGAATGAGGAAAATGTGAAGAAAGAAGGCAAGAAGAAAGGACTATCGGCGAGTCACCGAATTGTTGGTGAAGCCCGACTTTCCTCGTCGATTGGCCCCAAAAAGTTACACATATTTTTGTAAGAGGGAAATTATTGAGAAACGTGAGGAACAAAATAGAGAGAGAGCAAACACATCCCTATTGTTGATTTTGAGTACTTTTAGCAAGAATTTTCAATTGGGTATTGTAATAGAGAAAATATTTTTCATTTTAGAATTTCAATTTTCAAATACCCAGCCATGGGACATGTAGTAGGTATTGAATTTCTTCCTTTTACGATGATTGGCTAAAACCCTAATCTTGGGGGTTTGACAATGTGACCAATTTCGAAGTTTAGCTTATGGGTGTTAATTATTATCGATTATAGTGCTAATCCATATTTGGTCTGATTTATTGTTGTGGTTCCATTGTCTTATTGAATGTCTATCTCAATATATTTTCGTGTTTTAGGCTTGCTTGAGAAAGAGGTGTAAAGACAAAGTGATAAGTTGGCACTCATGATGAGTGGGTCATGATGGATTTAGCTCGAGAGGGTAAAATCTACAACTCACGCCATGTGTTCAACTCAACAGTGTGGAGGTAGTGAGATTGGGGACTGGTCTTTATGTTTAAAGCATTGATGTCCGAGAGAATGATTAATGTTTCAAGGATACTTCTTCCAATTCTAAGCGTCAACGATTGTTAGTCAGTATAATAACCCAACTAAATGAGTTGGGATCGTTCCCATAGGGAGTGGTACGTGTTTAAGATTCAATAGGAAAGTATGAATATGTTCGAATCAGTCATAGGAATAGACATTATCGAATAAAGATATAATTCAATTCAGGGGGTGACAAGAATGTCAAATAAAGGGGTTTTGGTTTTAGATATAAACTACAGCAGCACCAAAACAATACAAAACTAACAATAATGAGACGGGTTCTTGGGATGTGATTCGATTACAGGCTATTAAAGACAAACAGGTAGTTGCAACTATTAGAGAACTGCTACGAATAAGTGAGTAAGCAAAAATATAAAGGGGATAAACTTTCTCTCAAACAATTTACCCCAAATCAAGTTGATTTCTCTCGAACATCAACAAGCATGCAAAATAAGAAAAACCCACACCTTAGTCCATTCACTATCTCGAGCTAAATGTATGGAAAAGGGTTTAGGCCTCACTCTCTCGAGCTGAACCCAGGCAAACTCAATGCCCACAGACCATCAATCAAATAAATTGGTTTTATAACCTCTCTCTCAAGCAAGCCAAGAACACAAAGGTGGAATCACATTTGCAACTGCATATCCTAAATTAACCCACAATAAATGATTGAACTCACTTCTAAACATCAATTACACTAACAATTAGCAACACCCATTAGATAAATCAGCCCATAATCACATAATCACACCCCAAGAATTGGGTTTTAGCTAGACATCATAAAAAGATAAAAATTGTTACCAAATTGTGTTTCCATCAACTGGGTAAGATTAATTTCATCTTTACAAAGGTCCAAATCGAAGAATCTCAAAGACCTACTTTCAATTTCTCAAAAGTGAAAAACTTCAATCCTTCAAAGCTAAGTAAAACTTGTCTCAATACTCAGAGTTCAAACTCCAAAATTACTCTAATGAATGTTCAGAATAAAAATTTAATACTAAACTTAATGTTTGAAAATGTATTTATAGTCACAAAAAATATGCAGCGAAAAACCATTCAGTGCAGTAAGTCGGGCTCGCCGATCAACTCGACGATCCGCCCTTTGGCTCATTTCATCGCCTTTCTACCTTTGGCCTTTGGCATCCTCATGTTCTGTTACTTTGGGTGATCCAACACTGCATCACGGAACCACTCGACGACTCGCAGACTGCTCCTTTCTCTCGCCAACTTGGTTTTCTCCTTCAGGACTCAGCACACTGAAACTTTAGGCTATATAATGGCCATTTGGCGACTCACCAATGGGATTTGGCGATCACCAGGCTTTCATTTTTTCGTTCTTTTAGCTCACTTTGTTCCTTTTTGCAAATTAGTGTCCATGCTTTGTTCTTCAATCCATATACCTGGAAATCAAAGGTTTTACATCAGTTATTTGCACAAAATAAGCATTTGAGGACACTAAATATATCAAAATAAAGCCCTAAATGAGTCCAAATATAGGACTCATCAACACCCCCAACTTAAACTTTTCCTTGTCCTCAAGTGAAACTCAAGTTCAACAGTTCAAAAGGGATGTCTCAAATAGTCCTACACAAGAATCAATCATGAATGCACACAGCAAGACTCAACTTACTCATGCAAGGATCAATTATGCACCCAAAGATTCAAGTTATGACTCACCATTATCAAAGATTCTCAAGCTCACAATACCTGCTTCAAATGGAAGTTTAAGCTCAGCAAAGATACTCAAAAGCCCTCACACCAAGAATGATTCCATATTCACACAATTGTTCAACAAGTTATAGCTTCGGAATCATAACTCTCACACTCTAAAAGATGAACACATGCATGACTTCACCCATAGGTTTGCCCTTATTTTCCGATCAATAATTGTTTCAGCTCAGTCAAGATCAAAAAGGTATTTTCAAGGCTTGTAATGGGGTTGAGTGTAAAGGTATGGTAAATCTACGCTCAATGATTGCTATCCTCATGAAATGTGGTATGAACAACATTTTCTTTCCTTTTCTTCCACAACTTCATTCATGCTCAAAATTCACCCTATTATTCAATTTCCATGAAACTTTGGACACTCCATTTCTTTTTGCAACTTTATTTCAGCACTTTTTCATTCTTTTTTTCTTTCACTTTCTTCTTTTCTCTTTGATTTGTATGGAGGGGTTCCATCTTTTTCAAAACCATGAGTAGAGGGGATTTCCTCCACATTTATTGATGTACCTTTTCTTTTCACCACTCCCCCAACTTAGGCTTTCAGCCTAAGTTGGCTATTCAAACAAACCACATCTCATGAGGATTAAGGTTGAAGGGATAAAGAAAGGTCATAATTGCATCAAGTTTCTTCCAAGAAAAAGGATAAGGATCAAAGGGTGCTCAAGCAAAGTTCACACACTCACAAGGTAGGCCACAAAAGAGGTTTCATGTCAAATTGTTTCACTCTTAAAAATTGCTGCCTAAGATCATTTCAAGAGCTTGCATCAATTAGTCAACCAGACCAACGAGGCAAATTCTAGGTGTCATCACACATGGTTCACAGTAAGCTAATCACATACGGCATTGACACCAATGTCAAACAAGACTCCACACTCTCGCTAGTGTGCAATGCTCATCACAGGAGACTCATTACACAACCGGCTAGTCACAACAAGATGCAAAAAGTTCACATATAGTCTATGCAACTTCATTTGGCCTCATCGTAGCCGCACATTCATTTTTGTTCGATTATGAGCACTATTCAAGTCATCGGTATTTAACACGACTGATACTCAAATTTGCAAAAGAACAGCCATATCCAAATAGACAAGAGGTGGCAAAAAATTTCGAAAGTGTTCAAAAACCATTTATATTCAAAATAAGGATCCTCAAGCTCAAACATCCACAAAACAGTATTAAAACATCAATTTTAGCACACAAAAATCATAATAACAAGAGGTGGGTATGGAAATACCTCACCCCACCACAAATAAAAAGCCATTTGTCCTCTAATGCAATAAATACAAAATATCCAAAAATAAGTAAAGATGACAGAGAGAGAGGTAAAGAGAAGTCTTGTCTACGCAGTCGCTCCATCTGTCCGGGCATCAATGCTCGGTATCGCACTCTGATCTTAAGCATCAATGCCTGGGGTCACATCAATAGTTTAGCTCTACTGGACCCAGCCATAGTGGTGTCTCTCAAAGAGGTCTGGCGAGTGGTCTCAAACATCGCATCCTTCAGGTCTGCGAGATCATCATATACCTCAGCATCTCCCACCTTTATCTGATCCTCGTCGGTCTCTGCCTTCGACTCATCAGCTGCTATGTCATCCATATGTACATCTCTGGTGGTAGTCGGAGGAATCTCAGATGTACCAAGAGCATCCTCTGTCTCATCTGTCTCAAATAAAGTGGTGAAATTTGTAGACTTGAGATAGTCCACATCCTTCCACAGATCTGGCACCTCGGCTCTCAAAGTCATCACCTCTGAAGTCGCCCCTTGTCTACTCTCGCAAGTCTCAACTCTCGCAATGAGAGTGTCAATCGATGTTCACAGGGGTGTCAGTGTAGCTAAAATAGCAGCCTCAATCATCCATGGCACAGCAACCTTTAATCTAGTAGCCTTCACATCTGTGGAATGGGCTAAGGGCCCCATCTTCAAGAACATGGCCAGAGTGATCTTGGTGGGCTGGGGTGCTGTAGAAAACCAGGAGACTAGGACGTAGTGTGGAGGTACCTGAAGGCCCGGAGGCCGTAGTAGGCAAAGATGCCTCTGCTGGTATAGTATCAATATCCACCTCCGGGGATGTATCCACCGAAGCTACTCTCCTCATATCTGCCTCCTCCCATGTGTACTCGGCCTTTATACACCGAATATTAGTGGATGATGTAGGAGTGACCTCAAAATATCTCATCTCATCCCGAGGAACTCTGGCACAACTCTGTAATCAGCATCGGGAATGGTAGTGAGGTCTGGCTCTTCTTGGCCCTCATAGCCATCTCCTGCTCTATAATGAGTCTCATGCCAATACTCTTCCTGGACATTATCATCCCAAGGCAGGCCGCCTTAGGGTGGAGGATGATGGACTCGTTCTGGGACGGAATGATAGTGATGCCGATAAAGTCAAACCAGAAACGAGCAACAATTCTCAGGTCCTTCTTCTCAATGAGAGCCCCTGCCTCAATCCACCTCGGGGTGGTATCGAAAATCAACGGTGCAAGCCAGACATTTAAGTCATCTAGGGAGTGAGTAATATGCCAGCGTAGCAACTAGAACTTTGTCAAGTACAGTATTAATGTGGTCGCCACTGCATCCGACTTTCTTACCCCGGACCATGACAGACTTCACTGGTCTGAAAGCGCAAGCCTTCTTCTTTCCCTTTGGCACCAGCTCTCCGTATGCTATATAAAACTCCCAAACCCACGTAAGAATAAAGGGGCCTCGGGGATCGGTGAACTGCTCAAACCGGTGGAAGTGGAGGGTATCCCTCACTGTGGAGTATCTACCCACTAAACCCTCTGTGGATAGTAGCTTCTCCTCAAGGATCATCCTCAACCCATCGGCTGTCAGC
The DNA here is from genome assembly GCA_036250505.1 of Solanum acaule. Lineage (NCBI taxonomy): Eukaryota > Viridiplantae > Streptophyta > Magnoliopsida > Solanales > Solanaceae > Solanum > Solanum acaule. The sequence goes on from JAJOOR010000369.1 coordinate 58,813, forward strand.
CTGTTAAATAGCCGGGGAGGAGGAACCACTAGGGGCACTGGAGCTACAGGAGGTGCCGAAGCTGGTACTGTACCTGCTTAAGAGGACGCAGCTGGAGTTCTCGAGGAGTCTGGGCGAGACCTAGCACGGATCTCAGCTCTCCCGGACTGTAATGGCTGGTCATCCTCCAGCTCAGTTAAATACATCTTGGGAATCAAAAGCCTCTCCCTTACTGCTGGAGTTGTGCTCTGGAACCTCAGATGCTGGCTTCTTCCCTTTGCCATTGCCTCCCTGTGGAGGTTTTTTGGCCCCTCCTTCATTTATAATTATACCCCATGATCTTTTACGGGGCAGCATGTCAAGATTGGTTCTAGCCATATCTGCAAAAACATTGAAAAATGTGAGAAATAGTTCAAGCAAAAGAACCAAAAAACAATTGTAGACAGACTTGCCGAACCGTCGGTGAGTCACTGAATCACTATGGCGAGCTAAATCGGGCTCGCCGAAGGGATTGGCTCAAAATTTCTCAGAAAAATTGGCATGTCGGCGATGAGAAGGACCTTTCAAAAAATCGCCAAAAGCTTTCGACAAGCACAGACCAGCCAGCCAAAAGTTACAGTGCATTTTAGGGGTTAGGGGCCAGAAATGGCCATCAAAAAAGACAATCAGCGAGTCGCCGAGTGCAATCGGTGAACTCAGGCTTCTCGCCAAAAGTTATAGAACCCAACTTATATTTTAGCATGAAATTAAAGGCGATATAGGAGGATTCAGCAAACCGCCGAGTGGTTCGGCGAGCTCGACCCAGCTCGCCAAACAACCCAACGTGCCTACTTTCAACCCAATTTTCCAAAATTAGCCCTGCAGCCCCTGAAAACAAAATCAAAGCATGCACTAATTAAATTAAGCCTAGACCCATTACACCCATGCCCCCAAGAAACTCAAACTTCTCCCGTTTTGTCCAAATTTGGCCATTTGACGACTTTCTCCCTTAGAAATGACGTCAAATGCTCCATTATCGGGCAAAATACGTCATTTAGCACAAATGCGGGTTACCTAGACTTCTCCAACTAGACCCAACACCAACAAAACTCAATCCAACAAGAATTGATCAAATTTAAGACACGAAATCTCAGGAAATCAACTATATGGCATTTTAGGCATGATATTCAAATTTAAACAAGCACATAAGCATACAATTACTATCAGAGAGTCCCAGCACACAGCACTAAGATAAGAACAATTACAAATGACTAAAAATTGCTAATTACAAGTTCGGGGTTTGGAAAACCAACCTTATATGCCGAATAAATCAATTGAAATGTTAGGCGGCAAAGATATTTGACTCCAACACAAGATTGACGATTAGGAAGCGGTAAAAACACGAAAATAATAGAAAAATAAAGTACGGGCATGAGTTTGGGAAGTTAAAAATTAAGGGAATGTGAATGATTTTGAACTTTTGAACTTTTGGCCCTTTAAAACCGTCTAGTTCTCGCCCAATCGGCAACGTTAGTCTTACACACCGAGTGGGCACTTACCTCGCTGAGTTTTACAGGACCTCCAGTTAAATTGGGGGTCCAAACGGCACATAAAGTCATGGTCGCAAACCTGGTCGGCGACATGCCGATTATCTCCTAGGTTCACCGAGTTTTATAAACAACAACTTCAAAATTATTTAAGTCCAACGGTGGTCCAAGTCAGGTTCGCCGACCACTTCGACGAGTCCCCCGACTGGACCTTTTGCTCACCAACCTGTAATTTTCAAACACATTCCACATTTTAACCTACACAATCAACACACCATTATTTCAAAATCAAAAAGATAGCAAATAAAACTTGGGTTCCATCCCAAGAAGTGCCATAGTTAACGTCGTGAAACGACAAAAGTCCTCATTCACAGTTCATTCATTGCGTCTGCCATAGTGTCACTTGGCAGTCCTCCTCTTTGTCTGGGATAGAGGTGGGATAATGCATGACCCATGAGGGTCTCAAGTATCGAAATGGATGAGGAATGTGAGGTAGTCATCTGGTTTAGCATTGCGACATTCTCCCTTATCTCTTCCAGTACTCTGTCATGCTCATTAACCTTGCGCAGAATAGGTGTGAGTATTGCTTCGACATGTCCACCCTCATTTTCCTTAGGCTTTCTCTACTCATGAGGGAGAATGTATCTATCTTTCTTTTTGCACTGGACTTCAAAATCCATAAACTTTTTGGTTAGCTCATCCAGTTGAGTCAACAATGTGGCTAAGTTGTGGTCCTTTTCTATTTCCTGATTGGTCTCAATCATGTGTTCAAGGAGTTGGCTTGCTATCACGTAGGGTTGTCATACTAGACCACCTGGAGTTAGTTGATCAGCCACTCCTCTGTTCTCAGGACCAAGACGTCTATAGAAACTTTCAGTAGGACCACTTCAGGAATCCCAGGAGTTGGGCATTGCATCTGTAATGCTTTAAACCTCAGCCACGACTGGTGAATTTGTTCACCTTCCAATTACCTGATGTTTAAGATGTTATCCCTAAGTGTCATTATCTTCGAAGGAGGGAAAAATCACACTTGAAATGTGGTGACAAGATTTTCCCACGAAGTAATGGAGTCTCTTGGCAATTCAGCCAACCGCTTGCATGCTTCTCCCATTAAGGAAAATGAGAACAACCTCAACCAGACCAAATCTTTGTAAATGTTCTTGAAGGAGAATGGCATGGAAACATCAACGAAGTTTCTTATGTGCTCATGGGGATCCTCATGAGCTAATCCACCGAATAATCATTTCAATTGCAAGAGCTGCAACATGGTGATTGTAATGTGGAACACAAAATTCCCTTCAGCTGGAGAGAAGCGAATGGCACCAATTCCACCCATTAGATGAGGGTCATTAGCATTTGGCTCATTGACATCATTAAGATTGCCGAAGTCATCTTGGTGGCCTACTTGGCTGCCAATGCTTCCATTGACACTCATTTCCTTTGTTTTAAACAACAACACACAAACCAAAACTGAAAGTAAGTAGAATCAACTATAACTAAAAAGAACAAAATTCAACTTAACCAAAAGAATCTTAACCAATATCGCTCCCCGGGAGCAGCGCCATTTTCATTAATGTTTCAAGGACACTTCTTCCAATTATAAGCGTCAATGAACATTAGTAAATATAATAACCCAACTAAATGAACTGGGATTGTTCCCACAGGGAGTGGTACGTGTTTAAGATTCAATAGGAAAGTACGAATATGTTCGAATCAGTCATAGGAATAGACATTATCGAATAAAGTCATAATTCAAATCAAAGGGTGACAAGAAAGTGAAATAAGGGAGTTTTGGTTTTAGATATAAACTACAGCAGCAGCAAAATAATAAGAAACTAACAATAATGAGAAGGGTTCTTGCGATGTGATTCGATTGCAAGCTATTATAGACAAACAGGTAGTTCCAACTATTAGATAACTGCTACGAATCAGTGAGTAAGCAAGACTATAAAGGGGATAAACTTTCTCTTGAACAATTTATCCTGAATCATGTTGATTTCTCTAGAACATCAACAGGCATGAAAAATAAGAACAACCCACACCTTAGTCCATTCACTCTATCGAGCTGAATGTGTGGAAAAGGGTTTAGGACTCATTCTCTCGAGCTGAACCCAGGCCAACCCAATACCCAGATACCTTCAATCAAATATCTTGGTTCTAAAACCTCTCTCTCGAGCAAGCTAAGAACACAAAGGTGGAATCGCATTTGCAACTGCAAATCCTAAATTAACCCACAATAAATGATTGAGCTTACTTCTAAACAGCAATTACACTAACAATTAGCAACACCCATTAGCTAAATCAGCCCATAATCACACCCCAAGAATTGGGGTTTTAGCTATATATCATAAAGAGATAAAAATCGTTACCAAATTGTGTTTCCATCAACTAGGTAAGATTAATTTCATCTTTACAAAGGTCAAAATCTAAGAATCTCAAAGACCCACTTTCAATTTCTCGAAAGTGAAAAACTTCATTCCTTCAAAGCCAACGAAAACTTGTCTCAATACTCAGAGTTCAAACTCCAAAATTACTCTAATGAATGTTCAGAATAAAAATTTGATACTAAATTAATGTTTGAAAATGTATTTATAGTCACCAGAAATATGCTGCAAAAAACCATTTTGCGCAGTATGTTGAGCTCATTGATCAACTCGGTGATCCGCCCTTTGGCTCATTTCATCGCCTTTCAGCATTTTGCCTTTGGCATCCTCATGTTCTGTTACTTTGGGTGATCCAACACTGCATCGCCGAACCACTCGGTGACTCACCGACTGCTCCTTTCTTTCACCAACTTGGTTTTCTCATTTAGGACTCAGCACACTGGAACTTTAGGCGAGGTAGTGGTCATTTGGCGACTCGCCAATGGAATTTGGCGATCACCAGGCTTTCATTTCTTCATTCTTTCAGCTCGCTTTGTTCTTTTTTTCAAATTAGTGTCCATGCTTTATTCTTCAATCCATATACCTAGAAATCAAAGGTTTTACATCAGTTATTTGTACAAAATAAGCATTTAAGGACACTAAATCTATCCAAATAAAGCCCTAAATGAGTCCAATTCTAGGACTCATCAGAGAACTCAATTTACATGGGGTAATTGTTTGAGAGAAATTTGTCTCACCTACAGTCCACTCTACCCGTTAATGGTTGGTACTCTTTGTTAGCAATTAACACCCATTGGCCGAATTAAGTGATTGGTTTGTCAACCCCCAAATTACTTCTCCCTATTCTGTTATTTTCAAGTGTTATTGTTAGCAACCCCCAAATTTCATTGATAGTCTCCAAAAAATTGATGATTGTGACTTCATAGTTGAATTTGAAAAATGTACTACTCCCTGTGGGATTCGACCCCAACTCATTTAGTTGGGTTTTATACTGATTTACGATCGTTGACACCTAAAATTTGATGAGGTGTGCTTGAAACGTTAAATCAACCCCCTAAGCATAAAATGGAGTATAGGACCCTCAGAGGCCTCATACAAGCCACTTAGCATTCATAACATAAGACATAGAATAAACAAGAGATAAAGAAGAACCTTTAAAGTCCAAAAGTTTTTCTAAAAGTAAAGAGAAAGTTTAAACACTTGTCTCATTAGTCATCTAGTACATACGAATGAAATTGGGCCTAGCCCAAACATCATGTCCAAAACTGAAAGTAAGAAAGGAAACGGAAAACAATGAAAATTCGTACTCGAAGCATGAGGACTCACCAAAGCTTGAAATCCCTCAAATCAACTTCTAGCCACGAAACTGAGAACCCTAACAGTCAGACCCTACATTTGGGGAAATGTAGGCAAGACTATGAGTTAGTACAAAATATGTACCACATATGATAGCCATGCATAAAATATATGAAAACTTGCTTAAAGAGAGATACCTTCATAAGATACAATGACCAAACTAAAACATGAGATAAGAGTTATAAAACATGAGTCATAAAACATGCTCAATGCACATAATCATCATCTTAAACATGTATGAACTACTTCCTTGAAGTAACCTTAGTTCATAATAACTTGCTTGTGGGAAGTAGCCTTAACCGACATATGACCATGAGAGCTCTCATCATGGAACCCAGTGTCTTCCCCACACCGAAAAGGGGTTGTCCTACTTGCCATGGTAAGGACCATGAACTTCTAGCTTATGTGGATCCATTAGCTAGTTTCTATCTAGACAATTCTATGTTGGCACATAGTTTATGGGACATTGTGTAATCGCCACTTGTCCACTCGGTACTAAGCTTAACTTCCACATAATAGTTCTTATTCATATTTATCTAAGCTCTTAAAGGAACATGGGTAATCGCCTCTTGTCCTTACATCATGTGACATGGGTAACTGCCTCTTATCTTTCAATTAGAGAGCATGGGTAATTGACTCTTGCCTCAACATTAGTATAGCTTCTTACTTATTGGTTCATTTTAGGTGAGAAGACCTTTCAACCCAATAAACTCTTATTGTGTGAGAAAACCTTTTACAATTCATGCTTACATGTGTATATGAGAAATACTTTCAACAACACAACAATAGAAACATCATTGATACTTCAATCTCAAAGCATCATTAAAACAGTTACATAGATTTCATGAGAATATGCTTGATTTCATAACTTCTCTTTCATAATCTGTCACGACGCATAAGTACACCTAGACATAACATGGCATACAAAACCCAGAAAGGCCTCATATAAGCCAATTAGCTTTCATAAGTCAAGATAATAGAAAATTGGTAAATTTTAAAACCATTTTCAACAACATCAAAGTTGTATAAAATGAAGAGGAAGCCTCATACAATTGTCTCAAAACCATCTAATACAAAGATTCTTGGGACACAGCCCATTCAATAATGTTCAAAACTAAAATCCAAACAACATAAGGAAATGGTGGCTAAATCCTCAAATGCTACGAGGACTCATTAATCTTCAATTTGCCTCTACTAAAAATCGTAGCCATGGGGATGAGACTCATGAACATCGGACCATACATTTGGATAAGAAATGTAGGCTAGAGTATGTGTTAGTACAAAAATGTACTAAATATGATAACTTGCATAAACATCAACATAAGCATAAGATTTAGACAACGTAAGTCATAAATCATAATCAATGCATATAATAGACCATACATATAAGGAATACTTCATAAAGTAACCTCAAAGCTTACTCAGCCAAGACATGGTTAATCCTCCACTAGTCTTACTCATCATGGATGGCAACTCAAGCAACAATACAAGCTCATTACCAATCATAACATATTATTATCTTATTTTTTATAGACATGGGGAATCACCTTTTTGCCTTCCTATAAAGGCTAATGGGTAGTCACCTCTTGCCTTACATAAAGGCTAATGGGTAGTCGCCTGTTGCCTTATTTATATGGTCATGGTATTCCCCTTCATGTCCATCTTATGGTATACTGGGTATTCACCTCCATGCCCAACATCATATGACACAGGTATTTGCCTTCACATCATTCTATAAGGAATCATAGCTATTCGCCTCTCATGTCCTTTCATAATAAGACACGGGTTTTTGCCTCCACATCTTTCAATAAGGGATCATGGGTATTTGCATCCATGTCCAACGTTAGGGAATAAGGGTAGTTGCCTCTTACTCTCCTCTAAAGAATATGGGGAATCTCCTCATATCCTTCTCAATTATAAGTCATGGGTGATCACCTCTTGCCTCATCTATTTCTTAGCATTTTAGTCTAGATTCATTTTAGGTGAGCAATCCTTTCAACCAAGAATCATTCAATGTGAGGTAGCCGTTCACATTCATACTTAATGTAACAACTCAGAAAATGATAGGTTAAACTAAAGCCTAAATATGGGGGTTAACGTCAAGAGTTAAGGATTTTAGTGGTTAAACATTAAAGTATGTACTAGACCCCGTAGTTTAGAAGACCTTCTAAGGTTTGTTTGAGGTTGCAAGGTCAAGAGCCAAGCCAAAAGGGGCAAGCCTAAGCCAAAGGCCAAAGCTACCCCAAGCTAAGCCAAACACTGCACTAAGAAAGACCACGACCACTTTCACGACTAGTACTCTTGACCACAGTTCGTGAAAGGGATCTTAAAGGTCCCTTAGGCATGTGTGAGACATGGCATTGAGGCATAGCCACTTCCTATGAACCACGACTCATGGTCTTGACCACGGATTATGGGAGGTCTCGTGGTCTTGCCTTGGCATTGTGGGAGCCAAGGTTGCATAAAACTCCATCTAGCCTCTGCCTAGCATCACCAGGAGAGTTTCACGACCCCTAGTGGCCACCACGAGTCGTGGTGCCACCCGTGGCTAGCAAGACAGTGTGCTCACAAGGCTTCCCAAGGAAAACTCTCCTTTACGAGCCATTTCACGACTCGTGGTGAACACCACAGATTGTGGGAAGGCTCGTGGGAGTGCCTTCACCACTTGGGAGCATTGGAAAGTTGAGGAGGCTACTGCCTAGGGGACCACGGGCACTACCATGAGCCGTGGTGCCCTTCACGACCCGTCAAAATGGGTGTGGTCCCTGACGGGCTGCCTTAAATTGAGGGTGTTTGAGTAATTTCTTTTTAATTAATTACTATGTGGGGTTGATTTTAAATGGTTTATATCACTAGTATATATAGTTTTAAGTCCTAAAATAAGTCATTAACTCCTTATTTCTCTAAAACCCAAAAGAAGTTCTTCCTTTCAAAAATTCTCTCTCTAAACTCAAGGAAGAAGAAAGAAGCCATTGAAGCTAGGGTTGGTTGATTCCAAGGTATTTCTTCTTCAATTTTTGTGGGGATTCAATAGCAAGGTATGGTAGTCTTCATCCTTGCCTAACTTTTCATTCAAGGAGCCAATTCCAAAGGTGATTTCAAGTTATCAAAAACCTAGGGTTTTACTCAATCTCGTGGGTTCCTTCATCAAACATTTTCAAATGGTTATTAATGACATATTATGATTGTATTAGTGTTTAATTGATGATTTATGATGAAAACACTCGATGAACCCGTGAATTCTCTCTATTCCTAAATTGTGCCTTTATGAAGTGGGTTTGGTGATTATGAAAGCATGTGAATAGAAATTGTCTAAATTGTTTTGGGTTATTGAATTTTATCATTATGCATTTCTTAATTATGGTAAATTGAAGGTTTGTTGGTGACTTGTAATCATGGCCTTGAAAGGGCAAGTTATGACTAAATTACATGTTGAAGTAGAATTGTGCTTGAGCTATTGATCCACTTGAAAGGTGGAGGGGTTTAATTACTATGTATGATTATGATGTGAAGTGTATGTGTGTGTGATCTAAATGAATGTATTATGATCATGTTTATTAGGCAATTGTATGAATGATGATGATTATGTGAAAGGCTATTCTCACATACACACACACTCATGAATGACTAATGAATAAAGCTTTTTAAGATAATGTTAATGATGATGGGTTAATTGAAAGGCTATTCTCAATTGTACTCTAATGAAAGATAATAACTTATTGTTAAAGGACTTTCTCAAAATAAGGGGATTCTTAGGTGAAAGGCTATTCTCATCTTTGAATCTATGAGCTTTCCAATGAATAATTGAATGTTGGGTTGGGATGGATGCTCATCCAGGAGTTGAGGCGGGGTATCTAGTAGCAATCCCTTATACCATAATGAACTAATGTAATGAATGTAATGTATTCCGTGGGGAATAATGCTAAGCACCGAGTGGATATGGCTTGAGATGGGTGCTCATCCGGGAGTTGAGGCGGGGTATCTAGTAGCAATCTCTTGAGATGGATGCTCATCCGTGAGTTGAAGCGAAGTATCTAGTAGCAATATCCCTATCCCTTAAACTATGTGCCCACATTGGTCTAGCTAGTGGATCCACTTAAGCTAAAAACAATGGTCCTACCTTAGGCAAGTAGGAATCCCTTATCTGGTGAGGGTGACACTGGGATTCCATGAATTGCTCACATGGTCTATGTTGGTTAAGGCTTACCCCCCACAAAGAATCTTAATGAACTGTGGCTTCTTAATAATGCACTACTTAGTGTGGGTGGTGGTATGAGACGCCATCTATGCATTGCACAAGCAGGCTTTGGGAGGGGTCATGGTGTGTTCCTTTATAATGCTAAGTGTAATGAATGGGCTTCTATGATTTGTTAATGAAGAATGTTGGTTTAATGTCTAATGAATAAAGGTGCTCTTAATGTAATGAAGCTAATGAAGAATGTTGACTTATATGGTGAATGTAATGATGCATGCTATATTTGTATTGTATTATGAGTTACTTCCTTGATATGACCTATTGTATGTGAATATGCCTTGCCTATGGTGACTTAAGAGGAGTACTTAGTGTCTGTAGTATTATGGGATGCTACTTGCACATTGCACAAGTATGACTTAGAGTTGTCTTAGGTGATGGTCTTTATGTGTTAATATGACTCATGAAGTGTTTATGTCTCTTATGTATGTGAATGGTGTAAAGATGGTAAGTTCACTTGTGGTGACCTTAAGGCGGTACTTGGTGTGGATAGTGGTATGGGACGCTATTCATACATTGCACATAGTATAGCTTGAGGGTTACTTGAGGTGAAGGTTTAATATGAAGGTAATGGGTTATATGTTGATTATGGTTCTAATGTGTATAAGTGACTTGTAAGTTGATTATGTCTTATATTATGCCTCTTATGCTTATGTTCGTGAAGGTTTTATCAAAATGGCATATATCATGACTTTCAAACAAAATGTCCGTTTTAAGCATGTTTTTGCATGGATATCATACTTAGTACTTAATTGTGCTAACCCATATTTTCTTCATGTTTTACTACAAGTGTAGGTTCCGGCAAGTGATTACTTTTCTATAGTTCAAGTGCTTGGATCAAGATCCTTCCAAGGCCAAGTGGTATGTCCTCATAGTTTGAGGAGAAATACTTTAGAAGTTTCTTTTATTTCATGTAATAGACAATGTTAGTCTTTTCAATTGTAAAGGGCCGTGTCCCTACTTTAGTTTTCAAGACATTGTTTAGATTGCCATGTGAGACTTAGACTTCCACTGTGTTTTTAAATAAAGTTTTAATTGTTTGGATTTAAATAAGTTTTTAATTCCACACTATTTCTATGTCAAATGCTATGAAGCTTGTATGAGACCCCTTCGGGGTCAAGTACGTCGTGTCGCATCTAGGGGCTAGCCTTGGGTCGTGACACTTAAGCAATTAATGTGGGAACTATCCCTTCCGCAACAATTACCTCAATAATCAACAATTAATAACATAAGTTTTACTCTCAATTAACTGAATCTCATAATCATCATATATTCTTCATCTCAAGCAATTCTAATGTATCTCATCAATCTTATAAGAATACAACTAAACCCCATTCATATCAAATTCATCTTGGGAACACGGGTTAAGCCTGGATACATTTAAATTCATCCTAAAAACCTGTAATCCTATCAATTCAAGAATAAACAATCATAACCCAATCATTTGGATCAACATTCATCAAGACCCACAACATTAGAAAAAAACCTAACTCTAATTGGGGAATTTCTACTTTTCAATTGGGAAATATTTGGGACTTGATGGATGAAAAGCTAGCATACCTTGATATCAAAGCTCACAAATGCTTGAGGAATTGAGAATTGACCCTGATCCTAGCTCCAACTATTTCTTATGCTTCAAGTTCTAGAGAGAGAAATATTTGAGAGAAGAACTTTGGAATTTCTTTTGGGTTTTGGAAATAATGACTTGAATGGGTGAATTTTGGGGTTAAAATCACTTATATAGGGGTCCAAGGCTTGGGTAAAGCTATATAGTATTAATTCACTTAAAACCATAAAAGACCCAAAAACCTCTGAACTAAATCTGTCAACTCACCACCACGCTTGGCTTCACGAGCTGTCAAGGATCACACGGCCTGTAGTGGTGCATGTGGTCCGTTGACCAGTGGCATAACTTGCCACCCCTAAACCCCTCAAACCTAAATCATGACCACGACCTCTCCCATGGCCTGTGGTGTCCTTCAAGAGACATTTAGTGGCTCGTCGGAGGGTCTCCATTTAGGCAGCCCCATAGGAGAACACTGCATAGCCTTCACGCCCATCACCACGACCCGTGGTCCCCACCACGAGGCATCAAGGTGGTCATGGGAGGTGAGCATGGCTTGGTTAGACATTGCCTAAGGTCTATGGGCACCAACACGACTCGGGGCGCCCCTACACGATCTGTGTGGCCTTCATGGAAGGGTGCAAAGGCTAAATCCTAGGTTTGTGACCTTACCCTTGGACCCTTGCTCAGCTACTAGGTTTTGAGGTGTTACATTATCTCCCCCTTGGGAACATTCATCCTCGAATGGAATTCTAGACACCTCATGAAAGGAATGACTCAATACTAGCAGCCCATCATGCATGCAATCTCATTAAAATGCACATAACTAAGGAGGAAACATCGACTGTAAGTTAAACAAACTCAATGCATAATAAGAAAGGTAGGAACTAGACTTAGCAACCAAATATGTATGAAATATCATGATTACTCATATTCAAGGAGGAACTACCATCTCCAAGATAAAAGCATGTTCAACACAATCTCACAGAGCCTATATATAATTCATTTGTAAAAAGCATAGCTAAAGCATGTTCATCAACTCATCTCATGAAGTATATGGCAACTCAATCATGTAAACTCATTTTCTTTCAAAACACAAGTTTTACTTGAACATGCATAACATAAGGAAGTCATGGGAATATCTAAAACACATATGCCATGAAAACAAAGAGTAAACCATGAGGAAAATCATTACCTCAAGCTAGAGTAATAGTACAAGGGAAAAGATGAGGATATCAGGACATCATATCAGCCTTAGCCTCCCAAGTAGCACCCTCAACTAAATAATTCCTCCACAATACTTTTATGGAAGCAACTTCCTTCTTTCTCAACTTCTTGACTTGCCGGTCTAAAATCTCAACCGGAACTACCTCATAAGAGAGATTCTCATTAACTCCCAAACCTTCTAAGAGAACTATAGATGTCGGATCTCCAACACACTTTTTCAACATAGAGACATGGAAAATCAGATGCACCGATGCCAAATCATTAGGCAATTCAAGCTCATAAGCACCCTTACAAACACGTTTCAAAATCTCATATGGGCCTACATATCATGGACTAAGCTTTTCTTTCTTACCAAACCTCATTACACCCTTCATGGGTGAGATTTGCAAGTAAATCCAATCATGAACATCAAACTGAAGATATCTTCTTCTAACATCGGCATAGGACTTTTATCAACTTTGGGTTGTTCTCAACCTCTCTTTAATAAGTTGAACTTTTTCCATAGCCTCATGAACTAACTTGGGTCCTATTAAGGCAACTTCACCCACCTCAAACCATCCTATTGGAAATCTACACATTCTACCATAGAGAGCCTCAAATGGAGCCATACCAATACTCGAGTGATAGGAATCATTATAAGCAAACTCAATCAATGGCAAATGGTCTTCCCAATTTCACTTGAAATTGATGAAATGGGCTCTCAACATGTCTTCCAGAGTTTGGATAGTTTGCTCGGCTTGCCCATCGATTTGTGGATGAAAAGTTGTGCTAAGCTTAACTTTAGTGCAAAGACCCTATTGGAAAGACTTCCAAATATGAGAAGTAAATTGAGTACCTCTATCGGAGATAATGGACAAGGGAACTCTATGCAACCTTACCATTTCCCTCAAGTACAACTCAACATAGTCTTTCGTCGTATAAGAGACTTTGACGAGAATAAAATGGGCTGATTTCGTCATTCGGTCTACTATAACCCTAATTGAATCATATTGTCGTCGTGTACGAGGCAACCAAACTATGAAGTCCATATTCAAATCTTCCCACTTCCAAGTAGGAATACTAATGTCTTGGGATAAACCACTCGGTTTCTGATGCTCATCTTTCACTTGTTAGAAATTCGGACACTTAGCCATAAATCCCGCAATATCTTTCTTCATCCCATTCCACCAATAAACTTGCCGCAAATCATGGTACATCTTGGTGGCTCCTGGGTGAATGGAATACCAAGAACTATGGGCTTTTGATAAAATTTGTTCTCTCAAGTCATCGACATTCTAGAAAGAGAAATATTTGGAAGGAAGACTTGTTCTTCTTTTGTAAATTTGAGAGAATTATTTTCAATTGGGAAATTTTGGAGTAAAAACACTTATATAGGGTTAACAGTGAAGGGTAAAATGACATAGTACTCAGCTAGACTAATTAGGAAAATACCCAAAAGCTCCTAACAATTATGTCGAACCAGACGACGGGGATGAACTACGGATCATGGTTCAACCAACGGTCCATCTTGTTTGACCGTCGTTTGGAGTCAGAAACAATAATCTAAGGCCCTGGTCGACAGACCTCATCCACATACCGTGGGTTGTACAATGGTCCGTCGATCCTGGTCGTGGGTATAGACCCCTTTTAGGTAAAACCCTACTTCCAATCACGGACACCTCCTACGGTTTGTGGGTCATTTCACGGGCATTGGATGGCTTCGTAGGAATTGGCACTAGATTTCTTAAGAGCTAAATTTTTTACCCTTTCTCGAATCCAAGGTGTTACATTATCTCCCCCTTGGGATCATTTGTCCTCGAATGAGAGTTAAAACATCATAAGAAAGGTAGGAACTTAACCTAATAGCCCAACATGCTTGCAATCACATAAATTCACATTTTCAAGTAGGAAACATCAACTCCAAGCTAAAGCATGTTCAAAACATCATTTTGTGAAGTCTATATGCAACTCATACTCAAATGCACATAAACATGTAGAAATCAATCAAATTGACTCATTTTCTCAAAACTTAAGCATTTCATGAACATTCATAAATGAGGAAATCATGGGAATATCTAAGACACATGACACCAAAAGAGTAAACCATGAGGAACTCATTACCTCAAGCTAGATTAGGGGTAGAAGGAAAGAGATAAGGATATCGGGACATTATATTGGTCTCGGCCTCCAAAGTAGTACCCTCTACTAACTAATTCCTCTACTACACTTTCATGGAAGCAACTTCTTTATTTCTCAACTTCTTGACTTGTCGGTCTAAAATCTCAACCGAAACTTCTTTCTTCATAAGAAAGATTCTCCTTAAACCCCAAACTTTGTAAGAAAACTATGGATGTCGGATCACTGACACATTTCTTCAACATAGACACATGGAAAATTGAATGCACTGATGCCAATTCATTAGGCAATTCAAGTTCATAAGCAACCTTACCAATATGCCTCAAAATCGAATATGGGCCCACATATCGGGGACTAAACTTCCCTTTCTTACCAAACCTCATCACACCCTTCATAGGTGAAATTTTCAAATAGACCCAATCATTAACATCAAACTCATTATCTCTTCTTATAACATCGGCATATGACTTTTGTCGACTTTGAGTCGTCTTCAATCTTTCTCTACTAAGTTGAACTTTTTCCATTGCCTCATGTACCAAGTCGAGACTTATTAGGGTAACTTCACCCACATCAAATCGTCCTGTAGGATATATACACCTCCTACCATATAGGGCCTTAAATGGAGCCATACCAATACTGGAGTGATAATTATTGTTATAGGCAAACTCGATCAATGGAAAATGATCATCCCAATTACCTTTGAAATCAATCACACAAGCCCTCAACATATCTTCCAAGGTTTGGGTAGTACTCTCGGCTTGTCCATCGATTTTTGAATGAAAGGTCGTATTAAGTTTAACACGAGTACCAAGACCCTTTTTTTAACATTCCAGAAACTACTAGGCTAAACTAGAGTTTGACGTGAAGGTTAGAGTCGTAAATAACTCTCGGTACTCAATATATATGTTTTGGGTTAAAACGTTAAAGTACGAAAAGGGTTCTTGAGGAGGACCCAAAAACATGGCCCAAAATAGACCACCCACGAGAGGGGAACCACGATCAGTAGCTAGACCCACCCCCCGTGGGTGAGGGGTCGTGGGTCAAGGCCCCAGAAACCAAGTTGCAGGACTCAATCCATGGACCACCAGCATGCCACGTGGTTCCATCCACGGACCGTGGCAGTGGGGTCATGGGTGGTCCCTGAAATTGCTTTTTGGCAGTTACACTTAGGGGCATTATGGGGTTTTCTGGTTTTAATTAATATTAAGTGACGTCATTTTATACATAATTAGAAAACCTATATAAGGTTTTTAAGTCACTAAACTAAATCATCTTCCTCATAATTCCAAATCCCAAAAAAAGACCAAACCCTCTCCAAATATTCTCTCTCTAGAACTCCAAGGAAGAAGAAGAAGAAAGGTGAAGCTAAGGTTGAAGGACCAAGGTTTTCTACTAAAATTCATTGGAATTCTTCACTGAGGTATTGTAGCTCTTCATCCATGGATAGAATTCATCCATGGAGCCCCTTTAAAACCCCCAATTTGAAACTAGAAATCTCAGAAGTTAGGGTTTAATTTCAATCTCATGGATTCCTTTCAAATTCATTTTTAATGATTGAATTATGTTTTATAATGTTGAATTCCTTAAGAATCCATGAATTTCCCCATTTTCCCAATTTGGATCTCAAAGTGTGGGTATTGATTGATGCAAGTAGAATATGATAGAATTATGTATATAGTGATTGAACTACTTGAATTATGTTATCATCCATGTCTAATGTAGTAATTCTAGATTTGTTGATGGAGTATGACATATGGTCCTTGAAGGGCAAAGCATGAGAATTAAGTATGATTATGAGAATAATGAATATGATTTATGAACACTTTGAGAGTAAAGTGATTATGATTATGATCTTGTGTGTGTGATTGTTGAAAGGCTAGTCTGATCTACATACCTATGTATGAGTATGATATGATGTGAAAGGTTTTCTTACAATATGATGATTCTAAGGATGAAAGGCTATTCTCACCTATTGAATCTGTGAGCTATAGTTTGATTTATGATGGATTAAGTGTCAAGACATTCTTCCATGAATATGAACTTAAGTTAAGACATAATATGTAATTTAGGGGAATTAATGCTTAGCACCGAGTGGATATGAATATGAGATGGAAGCATATACGATAGTTGAGTCCGGCTTTGTAAATGGGTTCCTTCTACCTTAGTTGAGTCCGGGTTCCCAAAGTATGTATCTCATGAGATGGAAACCTTCTACCTTAGTTGAGTCTGAGTTTCTAGTAGCAATCCCCTTATCCCATAAACTATGTGCCCTCATAGGTCTTTAGCTAGTGGATCCACCTAAGCTAAGAGTATGGTCCTACCTTAGGCAAGTAGGACAACCCCTTTTCGGTGCGGGGTAGACATCGGATTCCATGTTAAGCTCACATGGTCTATGTCGGTTATTACCCATTATGATAGTATGAACAAGAGTATGAATTATGAACTATAGTCACTCAAGAAGCTTTACTTAGTGTGGGTGGGATTATGGGATCTTACTCATGCATTGCACAAGTAAGTTTTGAGGGTGTTGATGATATGTTCCTCTTATGATATGATGATCTATATGTTGAATATGCTTATGACTTATGCTTTTACACTAATCTTCATGATGATCCTTAAACTTGGTAAAGTGCATGCTTTTCAACTAAAATGCCCATTTTAGCATGGTTTCAAGGTTCTTATGCATGGCTATCATACTTAGTGCATTTTTGTACTAACCTATATTTTCCTACATTTTTCCAAAGTGTAGGGTCGGTTCTTAAGGTGGTCATCATTTGGTTCAAGCTTGAATTGACTATTCTCCTAGCTTGTGGTGAGTCCTCAAAGATTCGAGGACGGATTTTATCTTCATAATTCCATTCTTTTATTTTCTTTTCGGATTATGTTGTAAGGGATGTTACCCTATTTGATTTCCAATATTGTAATAGATGGTTAATTGAGACAAGTCTAGACTTCCACTTTTCCTTTATGAAAATCTTGGACTTGAGAAATGCGTTTTTACTCTTTATTGTTCTATGTTTATGTTATGAATATGCTAAGGGGCTTACATGGAACCTTTAGGGGTTCTATGTGCCTTGTTACATCTAGGGGGTACCCCTAGGTCGTGACACTTTTGGAAAGATTTCCAGAACTGAGAATTGAATTGGGTACCTCGATCGGAGATAATGGATAAAGGCACTCCATGCAACTTTACCATTTCTCTCAAATACAACTTAGCATAGTCCTCCACCGAATAAGAAATCTTGATGGGAATGAAATGAGCCAATTTCATCATTCGGTCTACTATAACCCAAATCGAGTTCTGTTGTCGCCGAGTGCGAGGCAAACCAACAATGAAGTCCATATTTAAATCTTTCCACTTCCAAGTAGGAATGCTAATGTCTTGGGATATACCTCCCAGTTTCTGATGCTCAACTTTCACTTGTTGGAAATAAGGACACTTAGCCACAAATCCCGCAATATCCTTCTTCATCCCATTCCACCAATAGATCTTTCGCAAATCACGGTACATTGATGAGTCCACGATTTAGACTCACTTAGGACTTCAATTGGATAGATATTTTGTGTCCTCAAATGCATGTTTTGTGCCAACAACTGATATAAAACCCTTGATTCTTAGGTATATGGAGTGAGGAACAAAGCGAGGATAGATATGGGAAATAGAGACAACACAAGAAAAGAAGAGAAGGGAAAAATAGGCTTGATGATAGTTGATGCCACTCGGTGACTTTACCACTCTACTGCCTAAAGTTACAGAACGCTAAGGCTAAATTAGGGGTAACTTCAGCGAGAAGTACTTCGATTCAGCGTGTCGCCGATTGATTCGGCGTTGGATGACCAGGTCACTAAAAGTGCCAATGGAGATCCAAACAAGTGTTGATGGGAGAGATGAAAGGAGAATAGGCAACTCGCGGAACCACTCGGCGATCCCGATCTAGATCGCCCAAAATTACAGTGGCTGGACCAAGAAGAAGTGAAAAATCAAGGCGATAGAAAGGAAAATTAGCGAGTCGCCGAACTACCGGCAAATCCCGACTTACCTCACTGATTGGTCCTAAATGGTCACACATCAGACTTGCATAAATTGAATTTTCTTTGCTAGAGAGAAGGCATTCAGAAACGGGAGGAACCAAAGATTGAGAGAAAGACCACTGCTAGAGGCGGTCTCCTAGTGGTTCTAGCAAGATTTTCTTGGAGAATTTGTAATAGAGGGGATTTTTAGTTGATTTTAACTTTCAATTTTCAATTTTATCCAGCTATGGAAGACATGATGGATGTTGATTTCCTCTTTTTACTATGCTTGGCTAAAACCCTTTCCTTGGGGTTTTCACTATGTGACCAATTGTTGAGTTTTACTAAGTGGGTAGCATTGAGTTGTGAATAATGGTGTTACTTTGAAGTGGGTCTGAAGTGCTGCTGCATTTTGAGGTCATCTTACATGATTATTGTACTTAATTCAGTGTTTTGTGCTTTCTCAAGAGAGAAGTGAAGAGCCAAAGTAGCAAAGTTAGCATCCTTAGTAGTGGGTCACCATGATTTCAGCTTGAGAAAGTGAAACATGGAATCTATCCTTTGAATCTAGCTCAAGAGAGTGGATTTGATGAGGACAGGGATTAGGCATCTTCCGTCTAGTGTTGAAGTTCGAGAGAATTCGACAAAGATAAGGTTCAAGAGAAAATTGCTTTGCATATAGTCCGACCTACCCGTGACAATTTATCCCATTGTGAGCATCAATGTTCATCCACTAAGTTGAATTCAATAATTTGTTGGTCAATTCCCCAAGTGTTACCTCATTATTTGATCATTTCGTGATAAGTGTTGAATTGGATTGATAATTATAACCTGAAATTTGAAGCTTAAACCAAAAAGGTGCAGTAAGTGTTCAGTTGAAGAGATTGTTGTCATACTTCTATAATTGAATTCAAAGTAAAAGCTACTCTATATGGGATCGACCCCAACTCATTTAGTTGGGTTATATACTGGGTAGCGATCGTTGACACTTATAATCAGATGAAGTGTCTTTGAAACGTTAATCATACATCTTGGTGGCTCCCGAGTGAATGGAATACCAAGAACTATGGGCTTCTGACAAGATCCTTTCCCTCAAGTCATCAACATTAGGAACACACAAGCGACCTTGATATCTAAGTACTCCATCTTCCCCTTGGGAGAAAGCCTCTACGGACTTTTTAAGCACCGCCTCTTTCAATTCAACCAAAGTTGGATCGAGACCTTGCTTGGCCTTCACATTCGCCACAAAAGACGATTTTGAGCCGTTGTGAACCATAACGCCATCCTTGGTAGAGTCCACTAACTGAACACCCAACCAAGCTAATCTGTGAATATCTCAAACTAATTCCCTTTTATAATCCTCAATATGAGCAATACTACCAATAGATAACCGACTAAAAGCATTTTCCACCACATTAACTTTATCGGGGTGATATAGAACACTCATATCCTAATCTTTCAATAACTCAAGCCACCTTCTTTGGCAAAGATTTAGATCTGTTTGGTTAAACACATATTGCAAACTCTTGTGGTCAGTAAAAATATCTACATGGACACCATACAAATAGTGTCTCCGAATCTTTAAGGAAAAAACAACTGCCACTAGTTCAAGGTCATGGGTAGGAGCAGCAAGAGCAGGAGCAGTAGTAGCAGTAGTAGTAGCAATAGTAGTAGTAGTAGTAGCAGCAGTAGTAGGAGCAATAGTAGCAGGAGCAGGAGCAGCAGAAGTAGGAGCAAGAGCAGTAGCAGTAGGGGCAACATCAGTTGGAGGTATTAGTAGTGTTTCACTTTCCCAATCAGACCCAATTGCCTGGAGCAGTAGTAGTAGCAGTAGCAACAACAGCAGGAGCAGTAGTAGTAGCAGTAGCAACAACAGCAGGAGTAGCAACAGTAGCATGAGCAGCAGCAAAAACAGGAGCAGTAGTAGCAGTAGTAGCAGCAGTAGTAGCAACAGTAGTAGTAACAGTAGTAGCAATAGTAGTAGCAGCAGTAGTAGCAGTAGTAGCAGTAGCAGCAGCAGCAGGAGCAGCAGAAGTAGGAGCAGGAGTAGCAGTAGTAGTAGTAGTAGCAGTAGTAGTAACAGTAGTAGCAGGAGAAGGAGCAGCAGAAGTAGGAGCAGGAGCAGTAGCAGTAGGGGCAACATCAGTTGGAGGTATTAGTAGTGTTTCACTTTCCCAATCAGACCCAACTACTAGAATATCAAATGTTGCAGCAGCAGTACCACCCATTCTTCTCCAACACTAACAGAACCCCTACCCAAGTCCTATCCAACACTAGCAGAAGTCCTACCCAACTCTTCACCTATAATAGGTTCTTGAGGTTATGCAGCCTCTTCAAACCCTAAACCTTCTCTACCCTCGAAAGTTTGATAAGATTCCTTATCAAAAGTAGCATTAGATTCCCCACCCACATTATTTAGATATCCAATTTCGAGGGGGGGGCACAATACCTTCTTCAACCAAATGAGTCACATAAAGTTCAACAATATCTCCATTTTTTAACTGAGGTACAATACTCATAATATTCCTATCACTTTTAACTTCAACAACATGTCGACATTTAGGTGGTTAAATATAAACAATACAAGTAGAACAGTAATAGCCAATTTCTTTAACATAATCAACAAATTCAAAGTAGGAGAATTTATCAACATCTACACCAAAACAATCTGTAACAATACCTTCGTCATACTTAATACGAGGTTTTTGTTGTAGTTTTCCATCATGGTGAAACCTTAAGGTGATGTACACATCCATCGCCAAACTGAAAATATCAAAAAAAAAAAAGCTTTACGAAAACCCTAAACTTATTCAAATGCTACAATCATCCAAACCCCGATTACTAACCTAGTAACTTTGTTTTCGTCATGAAACGAAGATTACAAAAGCAAATCCTTCACGCTAATGAACATCAAATCCTTCAGATTAGATTTTAGATTTGAGAGAATGAGAATCAGGTTAGAGATTTAGGGATATTTGTTTAGAAATGGGTCGGGTTCTATTTTGAAAACATGTGGGCCATATAAAACGGATAAGATATTTTTTAAACACTTAGCGATGTGGACGAATGAAAACGTGTGTGTGTAACAATGCCCAGCCTTTAACTGGGCTGGTGTTCGAAGGGTTGAAAATAATTCACTTAAAAGATGTTAAGGGGGTGTATAATATCTATATTTATAGGACTAAAATATCAAATAATATCATGAGTATGAGTATTGTTAAATTATTTTAGAAGTTATGATAATATAAAGTTGTGGAAGTAATAAAAAAAAAAAACCATTAAGTTTTACATTAAAGAAAATGAATGAATTGTTAATGACATATTTATTATTCTACAATAATAGAGAAGTAGGAGAATTTGTCGAATAAATAAATAAATAGAATTTTTAGCCAAAGATGATAACAAAGATGAAAAACTCAAGAAACTTAAGTCATTATTGTGTAAATTTTAGTACTACTTCAAGCTTATAATCAAGGATTTGTTATTCAAAAATCATGAAAGAAAAAGTTATAAAATACAAAATAAAGAGAAAACATATGGAAAAATAAACACATCATTCTTACGATCTTAATAATTAAAAATAGAAGAAGAAAAATACAAAACAAATGCATAATCTTTCGATTTCTTGTCAACATCCACTCGCTCAAGCCGATCATCATTCAATAGTCTTCTTATTCTTCGAGTCAAACTAAATCATGAATATAATAAGCGTCAAATACATAAAAGAATGTGATCATTTCTACAAAGTCTTACAATGTCTCTATTTATAAGACAATAACATAAAATATCAAGTAATATAATAAATACAAGTATAAAAAGTATTCCTTACAATCTCAACCGTAAATAACATTGCAATCCATTCTATTATCATAGTGTCTTTGGAGAATAATAAACTCCATGATCATTTTTAATATTTTTCTCACAGAATGCATGTCTTGTAAGATGTAAAAACAAATTGTGCAGGGAAGATGTTTTCTCACTTTTTGCCTACATGATGCAAATGAAACTAAGGGTCTGAAAGGCAGGCTGAAACTCTGCCCCAACCAAGTGAAACTAAGGGTCTGAAAGAGTTCACGATCTGATCTATGGGGTGTTAACCCTCGGAGGACGGCTAAGAATGTCCATTAAAAGGAGCGGACCGATGGGGTCGTTTTTCAAGCACGAATAGAACGATCTAAAGGGGTTGTGCAACCTAGAGAGATGGCCATATCTTTTTGATGAATGTGGTATCGAGGTTCGGTTTATTTGGAAAAGAGGTCAATCTTAGGGGAGACCATTCGAAATGTTATTGCAGATTACTTATCAAGACAAAGTTACTCAGACTGAGAAAGAAAATACAATTGAAGATATACTCAAAGCCATTACTACACTTTATATAAAAGTGGATAGTATGGACAATGAGATACAAAAGCTAAAGACTAATGAGATAATTTGAAGTCTAAAGCTAGTCAGCAGCATGACTATAAAAATGCGGAGCTACGTCGATCGGAAGACGGAAAAAACCCAAAGCTAAAAGGAGACGATGGGAAACTCCTTAAAACCCATAACATTTGTTTAGATACAGCTGCAGGTACAAGCAAAAGAGTTAGTGAAAAATAAAAGAATTCAAACTTAAACCAGCTATTCGAAAAACCATTCACCCCGAGGCTAACACCAAAAAACATATTAACTATAGAACCACAAACTTCTACATATGCGGATAGCCTACACCATGACAAAAGAACATATAACCATATTACGCGAACCTATATAGAAAATATATACAAAATCCAAACATTTTTAAATTTTAACCCCAGATCTACTACAACCCAAGAACCCAACCAAGATTATTTAACCCAAAAATTACAAGGTTATAATAAACTGATTGCACAACCGAAAACTAACGCCAACTTAGTAAGGACATGTTACAACTATGGACTATTAAATACAGTATACACATATGACGGAGAGGAACTAAGTGGAATGCCGGAACTACATAAAACATTTATTACTTATAAGAGAGTTACTAAGGGAAATTTATTCTATGTAAAATTTTATACAGCAACAGTAGAGATATTATACGAGGAAATAAAACCTCCGATACAAGTGGTAAACATAGGACTAACAAAAGATATGATAATACCGGAAGATATCGAACAGCAACCAGAGATACAAAAAAGCGAGATACCCAATTTTTATTCCAATAAGAGAATAATTGGTATATCAACCATTATACAAGAGCTAGCAAATAATTATTTAAACGGAAATGTTATATGGAGCTACTATGCAAGAAATCAGTTAATGATTTATTCCAATTCAAGGGAGCTAAGGAAAGCAGATATGGATGAAGTCCAAAGATGGATTTTATCATTACTTAAGCCAGAAGAACGACCTACAACACGAGCACTAAAAGTAGGATTTATTTCGGCAGAGTTATTAACTAGATATTGCAAGCTAATTGGTCACAAATACTTTGACCACATATATTCAAAATGTAACGGAGAAGATAATATAATTCCAGATATCCAGCTGGAATGATCTAATAGAGACGGAAGAAGATAAGAAGAAGGAGTCAAGAAGAAGGAGACAAAAAGATAAAAAGATAGACACATATGCAAAGAAAGTCGTATAAAGGAGGAGATAAAGAGATAAGGACAAAGAGATAAGGCAAAGAAGACATTTGGCCAAAAAAGCCAAAAATAAATAGTACAAAGTGTAAATTATTAGTCTAAAGAAAGTGTAGGAATAAATTATTGTAATAAAGGACAATGTAGAATAGTAAGTAAACAAGTGTAAAGTTGGTAGGTGTGTAAGTAGTACGGTTGATAGGTATGTAAGTAGTATGGACAAGTGTAAAGTATGGTAGGTGGTGTACATTATTAAGAGGGCAGGTGTAAGAGTAATAGTGAGGCATTATTGTAAGTAGTGTAGTACGTGAAAATTCCTTTCTATATAAGGGTAGGTATATGTAAATGAATGAGCAGGCAACGCCTAACAGAATAAAAGCTTTCATAAAAACCACTCTCTCAAGATACTAAATACTTAAAAGTTAATAAATAAATCTGAAATCCAATCAGATATTTCAGATAGCATGGCTAAGCAAGAGGCAAAGGTATATTGTTCAATAAATATGCAGAACTAATTTCATATATTCCTGAATAACATATATATGATTGAATTAGTTTATGTTAGTTATTATGCATTAGAATTATTTTAATCATGATTTCTAGTTTATTAGCACACTGGAAACAGGGAGAAAACTTTTATACTATGTCATCCTAATGTTGAAACCAGTAGGCAAAAAAAGGCGTTTAGGGGAGTAAACAAAGTTGAGGCGCTGATAAGGAGGAAGTATCCGCTAAAGTACGATGCTAGTAGTGACAGGAAAACATGATAAACAGATAATCTAGTTCATAATAATCTAATATGAATTTAATCAATTATGAATATGATAGGAAGGAATAATTGAAAATAAAAAACCTGCATAACAACGAACATGAC